>MQTX01000048.1:1887356-1906124 GCA_009735665.1 Angiostrongylus cantonensis
AAGATGCCGTTGTCGACAACATCGACGAAAAATACGTTTGACTAACTGAGCATCTTCACATTAGCGCCATGAAAGCTGAGTGTTCGAAGGTCACCAAGAGACGCCTGTCTTCATGAACTCTCGAGCTAATACGCCAGCGTGGACTCGCGCGAGCTGCAGGCAACCGCGAACTAACGTCCGAGCTTGCGAAACAATGCAGACAGGCGATAAAAGAAGATCTTAAAGAGAGAAGAGCAGAAGTAATGGTCGAAGCTAGGGAGGGTGGAAAAAGCATTCGGAAAGCCCGCCGAAGCTTCGCCAATTACAAGACCAAGATGATTGCACTCCGACGCCCAGACGGAACAATAACAGCGTCCAGAAAGGCAATGGAGAAAATCATTTACGAATACTACTCGGAAAATCATTTACGAATACTACTCTCTTCGATAACCACGTCCACCGCCCGTCATATAAAATAAAAAAGGATAGATATGTAGTACCACCGGTTCTCCCTTCCGAAATCCGACATGCCATTTCGTCGGTGAAAAATCGAACAGCACCAGGTCCGGACAGAATAAGATCAGAACATCTGAAGAACCTTCCGCCAGTCCTCGTAAGTACACTGGCTTGGCTCTTCACACGCTACCTGTCTGAATGCAAAGTCCCTACTCAGTGGAGGACCAGCAAAACCGTGTTGTTGTTCAAGAAAGGCGACCTACGTGATATAGGCAGTTATAAGATGATTGCACTCCGACGCCCAGACGGAACAATAACAGCGTCCAGAAAGGCAATGGAGAAAATCATTTACGAATACTACTCGGAAAATCATTTACGAATACTACTCTCTTCGATAACCACGTCCACCGCCCGTCATATAAAATAAAAAAGGATAGATATGTAGTACCACCGGTTCTCCCTTCCGAAATCCGACATGCCATTCCGTCGGTGAAATATCGAACAGCACCAGGTCCGGAGAGGATAAGATCAGAACATCTGAAGAACCTTCCGCCAGTCCTCGTAAGTACACTGGCTTGGCTCTTCACACGCTACCTGTCTGAATGCAAAGTCCCTACTCAGTGGAGGACCAGCAAAACCGTGTTGTTGTTCAAGAAAGGCGACCTACGTGATATAGGCAGTTATCGCCCAATCTGCTTGCTGTCTGTCGTCTACAAACTGTTCACTCTGAAAAAAGGATTGGTTTCGTTTGCACCATTCATGTTCAACGGAACGACTATCTACGAATGCTCCAGTTATGCCTATCTAGGCCGGGAAATCAATACGATGAACGACTTAGCTCCAGAGCTGAGCAGAAGGAAACGGGCGGCTTGGGGAACTTCCAAGAGCATCGAGGATGTAGTGAAGAGAACAAAGAACATCCGACTCCGTGCCCACCTTTTCGACTCAACGGTTCTCCCTGCCCTAACGTATGCGTCAGAAACCTGGTCGCTACGCAAGCAGGATGAAAGATCACTCAGCGTTATCGAACGCGCAGTCGAAAGGACGATGCTAGGAGTATCCCGTTTCACATAAGTAAGGGATGGGATCCGAAGCTCCGATCTACGTTAACGATCGAAAATCAAAGATGCCGTTCTATACGCCAAACAGTCGAAGGTAAAGTGGGCCAGACATGTAATGCTTATGAATGATAACCGATGGACAAGGGCTGTTAGTGACTGGATTCCTTTGGATGTCAAACGTACTGCAGGAAGACCACCGACCCGATGGTCAGAGTTCTTCACGAAAAGCCTAGAAGAAAGATATGATGCTCGACGAGACCCTAAAGCGAGTAGAACCCACTGGGCTACTCTTGCACGCCATAGGGAAAAATGGAGGATTTACTGGAGCCCGCTCGAGTCACTCGACGATCAACGGGACTGCAGGTGATACAGGTGATGTATACCACTAGGCGCTCATAGGACACAGAGACATGACGAAGAAGATTTTAAAGTATATGCTGCCATCCCCTCAAAGAAATTTAAAACTTCAGCACACAAAACTCTCTAAACATTCTGAACAAATTCCAAAAATTGAAAAATGAACCGCAGAGAGGAGTGTTTCCTTGCCACGCTTGATCTCAGACAGTATTTAGTGTTTGTACTTTAATGTGAGAGGGGTACACTACATTTTCAATTAAACTCTGTGCAGCTAGCCTCCGTATAAAATGCTGTTTAGAAGGTTCATAAAAAGAGGGGAATGTGAGGAGAAGCCATTTTGTTTCCAATGCGATTGAAATCTTGGTTAAGAAATTTCGCTATTTGATTAAGGAGGTCTTTGGCTGGGTAGGTTACAGTTAACTTAGCCTTCCCAGATCCTGAAGAAGGAAAAATTCGCTGAAGCGTTGTTAGCCTTACCATAACATAGGATATAATAATACTTCGCGTTTGCTGAAGGAGAATATGGAGAAAAGCACCCGAAATTCAAGAGAACCTTCCTGCTCTATAATTATCAACTTTGAAGACCTTCTACATACCCTTCTAGAACTCCTTTTATTCTTTTAACATTCTGAATATTAATACGCTACCGTATTTTTCCTCATTTCTTGGAATCCATTATATTTCACGGTACAGTCAAAAGCTTGAAATTCCAGTGCCTGGTAGAGGCGACGTGGGATTACTATGTTTCTGCCCTTGCTCTATTCCCTTTATGAAGCAATACTGGCTGTTTCTAGTTACTGAAGAAGAAAGGCTACGTATTCATCTGTTTACCAGTGCCTTAACTCTTTACTGCATCTTTAAATTAGCGCGAAATTCGAACTTCTCTTTTCTTTCATGTTCGTATCTTTCTTACGCTTTACGAATTCTAATAATCGATGTTTTATTCATATTATTGGAATACTAGCTGTCATCTGATTATTTCGTGTCATCGATCGATAAAAGAGCATTTAAGTTTAATCGTTTTATTACAGAGATGTGAGCACAGTGAACGAAGAAGGCTGGGCATACGCAGGGTTTCTTTTCCAGCTTAGTTTAGCAACAACAGCGTCTACAATTGTGTCTGGTTAGTTGAAGCTATTAAAACCACGTCTAAGATAATTTTGACAAACATTGTCCCTAGAACGTTTCGACGTATTCGTGTTCATCAGAGCCAATGATCGTGTCGGTGGTCCACAGTTGTCCGTTTAAAAATTGTTTTGCTATTCGCTCTGTGCCAGCTAGCATAATACCGGTTCTGATGAAAACGAAGACGTCGAAACGTTGTCGGAAATCGATCTATTAACCAACCTCGTGTAAGCTCAACAATCTGGACATATATATATATGTATATAAACATACCAACATACATGCTTATGTATCCATGCATATGGTGACAAAAAGGCTAAGGGCCCATTTATATAGACACATGACACATTTATAAGTGCACTTGAATAGATGGTCGTATAGAAAATTTTATTACTCTGTTTTTGATTATTTCAAAAGTCTTATTTTGCTCCTAATTTGAGCCTCGAACTGTTTATAAAAAGGAAGACCAATGAGTAATATGGAAGCCGCTTGATGTGAATATGTTAGTAGAAAATAAACTTGAGCAATAATAAGAACGTTTAATCATACAGACGGTTCGAAAATATTAATGAAAAAAAATAAACGTAAGAACACCAACGAACGTCGAGATAAAAATATGGGAAAGGCTGAAATTAGGACTTTTTGAGGTTGTCACAGTATGGTGATGATATCATTCGATACACATAAGCCTCTCGTTTAAAGCCTTTTCTGGTAAACGATGATACCTTCCCACTGGTAGATGGTTCGAAAAGTAAAAGTTTGCTGCGTGTGAAGAAACTCACAATTCTAAATGAGCAAGCAGAAATGTAGTGGTTTAAAAAAACTCGCACCGAACGCCTCAGGCAACTAAAAACGGGGTTCATTTTTAATTGAACTTTTTATTGTAGAAGGTAAAGCTGTCCTAATCTAGCAGCATTCAATCACACTGCGTAAACATGCACCAGCTTAGAAACTGATGACCCAATCCCAAATATATGACTGAATCACACAAGACGTGTCCCAATCGCAATAATGCCATCCCAACATGCCGTCTCCTATCTAATAGCATGTTAGATGGTACAATTGCGATTGAGACACGTTTCGTACGATTTGGTAATATATTTGTGATTGTGTTCCCTCCTGGGCTGAGAAGTTGGTGGGGAACTCGTCCGTGATCGTGCAAATTCCTTTAACTCCATGAGAATGGAAAAAAGTTTGACAAAAATAAAAGAAACTGTCATAAAAATTCAGTGAGACTGTTTCCCTTTGTGACCTCGCCCTCGTAGATTAGCGTTGATGTTCATGCATGATTCAGTTGCTGTTATAACTAATCTGTCTAATCTCGTCAATTTTTAGGTGCCGTAGCTGAGCGAGCGAAATTGAAATCCTACATATTGCTAGGTTGTTTGGTGATTTTGGTACAAGTAAGTTTGTATGGATGAAAATTTGTTAACTTAAGGAACCTAGGAAGGAAATGGTTTGTGTTTGTGTTTCAGGCATTACCGGCACACTGGGTTTGGGACAACGAGGGTTTCTTCTACAAACTTGGAGTGGTGGATTTTGCCGGCTGCTCTGCTGTAAATTTTTAAGAATATGTTTATTTTCCTAAAGCGAAGAAAATGTATGCTATGCCTTTTGTTCTAAGTAGAAACTCAGAGGAAAAATAACAATGGTCGCTCGTCTAAACACCAAAAATCTGTCAATCTCAAGCGTTTTGATCGGTAATGGCAATAATGACGAGCTGAAGCGTTTTATGTGGGTGAACTGGGTCACTTATTGCTCGTGGACTTCAAGACCGCCTTCGAAAACCTTTGAAATCGGTGTTCGCAGTAGTGAAAAGTTGTTTAGAAAAGAAAGACGAGTATTCTTTCTTCGAACCATTCCAGGTACATATGGTAGGTGGAATAATCGGCTTGGTTGCAACCGTCTATCTGAAACCACGTCGAAATCGTTTTAATGAAGACAGCGTTCATCAGATGAGCTCACCGACGAACGCCCTTCTTGGTGAGATGTTTCTCGCACTCAGTCACGGTTATATCTGAATTTCAATGTCAACTTTAACAGCAACATGCCACATTTGTTAAGATTATTACCCTTGTCATCACTGTTATGAAGGTGAGTACTTAGCCAAAAATATCGATTTATTTATTGCTAAAGCAAAAGTATGAGTGTTCGACATTAATCAGTTCATTGGGATGAGCCCCCATTCGTAGCACAGTAGACAGAGGTGGTTGAATGCGTATCTGACTTATTTACGAAAGCCTACCGATATACTAAGTTAGTTTTCTCAGATAATCTCAGACATGTTTGCTAAGAATTTCTCCAGATGGACGGAAGAGTTTCTTAGTACAGGACTTATGTACCTAGCTACGACCGCCTGCATATTCCCAGGCAGCTCTTGCCACTGCACCACACGTACTTTCGTGGTTAAAATAATGTTAGCAGAGATTATAATGACACCACCAAATGTTACCATCATAAATCTGTTCAGATCACAATTTTACACTACAACATGCTAAGTGACTCAGTTCAGGGTATTGCCGTTATTAGACATCATTGTCATTTTCAGTTTGGATTGGCTTAGAAGAATTTCATACGATTACTTATAGAAATTCGGAAAACATCATTTGAGCTCCCACAATGATAAAATTTATTACCAGTTTCTATAACAATTCCAACTTGTTTAGGAACATTTCTGCTTTGGTGGGGTTGGTTTGGTATCAACGCTGGATCTGTGTGGGGCATCACCAGCGGACGATGGCGACTTGGCGCGAGGTGAAATGGTGTTTGAACTCTCGAAAATTGAATGCTTGTTTATGAATCATCTTCATCAATAATGTGGATAAAACTAGAAATACTTTAGCGCGATTTATTTGGATTTTATGAAAAAGGAATGATATTCATTTCTGCGAATTCTTTGATGATCAGAAACTTTCAGCACTATAAATACACTGAATGGTTTTTGTTAGAATCGGAAACTTTTATTTTTCATCCACAATAGTGTAATGTTTTTCTCAAGACTTTGTCTTGTCATTGCCAACGAGCATTGTTCTTCGGTTGAACAGTGAGCCAGTGTCTGACAAGTGGTGACAACCATCCAAAGCAGTGATACAAGTTTTTCAAAACAAAAGAAAATGTTATCCAGTAGCCAGCTTACCATTGAGTTGAAAAATGTAATGTGTTGGATTGTTTGGTTGAGTAGAATGATGAGCTCATTGAACTTTCACTCTTTCAGAGCTGCTGTGGCGACTATAATGAGTTCAATCGGGGGCGGGGTTACGTCGATCGTCATCAGTTTCGTTAAAACAAAAAAATTACAAGTAAATTTCTTAATAAACGGCATTCTCTCATCGATCGTTTCCATCACAGGTTAGCGCCCTAGAATTTGTATTCATAAGTCAGATATTAATAATAATAGTAATGGCTATTGTTATTACCGTTGGTGCTCCAGTTTTTTCTATGACTTCTTGCGTAACTTGAAATATCTGCCATACAAAGCAAAGGGAAAATAGCTTCTTAAAGGCAGTTAACTAGGTTTTCTACTTAGAAACAATCAAAGCAGTCCGACTGGCTGGTTTTCTTCTTTCGCAGGTTGCGTTCTTCTCATAGTTTTTTACCACCCAGAAATAACCGTGTTTTTTCTTCACGAAGTGACCTACAGTCATTCATTGGTGGAAGAGATTGTCATCTAAACTTGAAGCTAATGTTCATCATGTCAACATGCCAGCCTAAGTGGACGTCTTTGTGGCGTTCAGAGATATTTATTCTATCGACCGATATGGACATCTTTTTTGTGAGATTTAGTCGAAGACCTATCTTTCCATAGGCTTTATCAAAGTCGGCTAGCATTCGTTCCGCTCAGCTAATGCTTGGTGTTATAAGAACGATGTCATCAGTAAGGCGAAGATCGTGTAACGGGTAACTTATTGCTCTTTTCCATAGCGGACGGGAAGCTTATTTGCTGAAGGCGACTCTTAACCGCCTTTCATATACTTCGCTGCCACTTGATTACAAGCTTTTAGTCAAACTGAATAGAGTCCGTTGAATAGAGTCCGCATAAACGACAGCACGCACATACACGTATGCATGTATACGTCCTCTTGAACAGAAACGGAGTACATCGCCTAGATACATCTGCGTTTCCGGGAAGCAAAGATCGCTTTTGGTTCGCGACTAACCTCTATGTGCCACCATACAACGCGCCATGTTGCTTCGCGACTAACAGTCCTCAGATCACTCCGTGAGTTAGATCCGTCGAATTAAGAAATAAGAAAAAAAACTAACAAGTAAAAAGAGAAACGTTAGTGTTCACCATAATTTTCACATTGTTTACACACCACCGTAATTATTGATTCGTTTTGTACATGTCTATTTATAAGACAACTGTAGAAAAATGGTACACATCATTCTATTATCTTCCACCTTCAGCTTTATGTGCAATGTCTCGTGCCTGGCATGCCTTAATAATTGGAGGTGTTTCGTCAGCGTTTTCAATCTCAATACTTCCACTTTTAGAACGTTTTGAGGTCAGAACCCTTTTTCTTGTTTATCGATTTAGGCAAATCTCCTAATATTTTGCTACGTGTAGAAATCAGTATCGTTCTTTTGACGACTATGAATCGATTTAGGTGGATGACCCCGTTGGTATTGTGCCAATTCATCTAACCTCATCCATATGGGGTATGATTGCAGTTGGCATTTTTTGCGAGAAAGATCGACATTTGGTAAGCTTTCTCACATTGTTGGATAACTCGGATGGATTTTTAAGACCACTCAATGTTACCACTAATCCAATATATCAATTCACCATTGAGGCGTCTTCACGTTTTATAGTCAGTGAATGAATATTGTAAGAGAATCTAATTTAAAAACTCTACTTATAAAGGAAACAACATTTACTTTGTCACATAACTTATCATCCTTATTTTGGCTACTGTTGCTTGCCTACATAGTTCGATTCTTGGATGCCCCCCCACCACTTCACTGGTTATGGGAGCAAGCAAAGCTTCCACTCGTTTCCCTCTCGCGCATTCTTCGAACTCCGGAAGGTAGAATCGCTGGTGGTTTTGCATCTGCGGTGATTTCGGAGTCCGAAATACAGATTATGGAAGAGAAACGATTACTGTAGAGCCTTTTCGTTATTAATTCCACATCATAGTGGGATGTAATAAAAGTGCCTTGGAATCAGACTGGATAGCGGAGCACCATTGTCGCAGAGATCCCCACGGCGCTTCATCAGAACAGATCTTTTCTGAGTTGCTTATATGAAAGTTTTATGCCTATACCGAGGTAAATTCTCTCGAAAAATTTTTTTACAGCTAACATTTGTTATCAGCCGTGTTAGATGTCTTGCATTAGTACCAAGTTTCGCTGGCATTATAGATGAGGTCTGAATTTCTCGTGCGAGAAACTGAGACAAGCTTAGGAAATGTTTTAGGTCGTACGACAAGCAGCGTGTAGTCCTCGGTCGGATCTTCATATTTCTTTCAATTATATGAGGAGATCATTTTATTGCGAATAACGTTGTCATACACGACATGCTTCGTTTTCCCGGACAATTATAGGAGCTCTTTTCCAGCTCATATCTGGATGAAATCTTCGCACTGAGAATGCTGTGATCATAACCAGTACAAAATAACTAGCTTGATTATTTTTGTTGATGAAAAATATGTGAATAAGTTAAATGCGAGGCACATCTAGGAAATTCATCCCTCCATCATAGTTTCTCAAGCTGAGAAGTCCGACGTTTCTATCAGGAAGCCGGTATCACACTAGTCGCATGGTGGCAAATTTCCTTCTGATCCACAAGAGCAGCGACTGCTCACGGTGGTGACGACCTGGAGCAGACCTTGGCCTGCCTGACCTCGAGAATCCGAGGAACCACAGTAGTCAACCTAGCAAATCCACGGAGAGTGGAAATTATGCTAGGTTTCACACAACCAGTGAAAATGAGCTATCCAAGTAAATTAGTAAGTAATACGTATATATGGCTTACACAGTTAGTCTATCTATCGAAATGTAAAGCCGATGCTGCCATCTTCGTGAACCTGTCCGATACCTACTTGAGAGAGAACGCTTTGTAATTTCAAGACACAAGATCGAACTAATGACCCCTTTTTATTGCAGGTTCACCTAATCACTGCGATGAGCAACGTTGTTTTTTTTATTGTTACATGACTTTCCTAAAATCTAGCGAAATGGGTTGTTGATCGTTTAAATTTCAGATCGGCGCCACAAACGGTCACTCAGGCTTACTGTATTCAGGAGAGTTCACGCTACTTGGTGTTCAACTTCTTTGTACACTGACGATATTAGTTTATAGTGCATCGTTTGGCCTACTAATATTGGTGGTAAGTTGATTTTTGATTTTCTTTTCCAAAAAAGGCACTATCTTCATTACCTTATCTATTTGATTTTCATCGTCAATGCTTATTTAATGATGTGATGTACTTCACCACAATAATTTCCCTTTTAATTCAAACTGTAGTCAATTCAAAAGCTATGAGCTCTTACCAGTTACGAAACGGACGCTGCACTATTTCATTGTTCGCAATCGATATTACTTATAGTACACGAGATGGATATGATAATAAGAAACAGTAGTACAGTTTATTGATAATAGTTATTTAGATTATCACCTGCATCACCTGTAGTCCCGTTGATCGTCTGACGACTCGAGCAGGCGCCAGTAAATCTTCCATTTTTCCCTGCAGCGTGTAACACTAGCACACTGGGTTCTGGTGGCTCTAGCGACTTCTTGAGCATCGTACCTTTCTTCTAGGCTTTTCGTGAAGAACTCTGACCATTAAGGTGGTCTTCTTGCAGTGCGGTTGTCGACCATACACATTACGTGCCTGGCCCATCCTGTCTTTGGCTGCGTGTCGTACAGAAAAGCAGCTCTGATCTTTGATCGTTGACGAAGATCTGTGCTTCAGATCCGTTCCCTCAATTGTTTGCCGCGGGATACTCCCTCAGTATCGCCGTTTCGAATCCACGTCCCATAACGCTGAGAAATCTTTCATCCTGTTCACGCAGCGAACAAGTATCTTACGCATACTTTAAGGCAGGAAGTACTCGAGAAGATGGGCACGGAATCGGGTGTTCTTTGCCCTCTTCACTACATCTTCGATTCTCTTGAAAGATATTATTCAGATGAAGTTATTTAGGCTAGTCCTAAGAAAAGAACTATGATAGGACTGTTAAGTTTAAAAGAACTCCAGGCGATGCTTCTGGCTCGTTGAATGACTCCTAAGAAAGGAAGAACGAGGTTTACTCATGGTAAAATAAACGACTCCATATGTCTTTTCAGTTGATCAGTAAGAGCCCATTGGGACTACGTGTCACCGATTACGAGGAGCAGATCGGAGCCGATGTAATCGAACACGGGTTAGCTGGAACGAACGTTGCCCGATATGTGATAGAAAAACCGCTCAGCACAAGGTATGTTACATAGCCCTCGGTAACTGGGGTCATCTGGAAAGGATGATCGCTTTGGATACTAAGAACGAATTCTTCATTAAATAAAAGTAAGAAATCGCCTTCCCTTAAAGTCATGGTGACAAAATTTTCGTCATAGTGATTGCGCGGGTTGACCTCTACGAGAGACTAAGTATTTGAGGATGAATCCGAGTGATGAATATTGTAGAAGCAGAAAAGCAAGTTTCAATAAATGTACCATGACACATGAGTAAGGAAACCAATTCTGTTCTGTGTTTGATTATATTCACCTTTTAAATATTCTCTCAATAGTTTCTAGAACATTTCAAACGGTCACGAAAGCGATAACGAAATGGAAGATGCTGGCGAAATCAAAAAGCCGAGCTAAACGAATGGAACAAATCAGACTAAAGCGTTTGACCGAAGAACAGGCCTTCACTGCCCTCTCCCAAGAAGCTAACATTGCCAATGGAGGTAAACCAATTTCGTTGGCAAGAACTAAAATACGAGAACCAAATTAGACACAAAGTGAAACCTTTGTTGAGCTTGTTGAGTATTGTCTCATAATGTATCACATAGTAGAAAACTAGGCATATCACCTACATTGCAAAAATTCAAAAAGTTCCATTCGCTCCTATCGCTTGCCACCGCTCTCCCTCCAATACACCTGCTGGTGGTGCACGTGAAAGACATCAAACTCTTTTTCCGAGGCCAGCCTTTGTATCTAAAATATAGGTATACGTGGTGCAATATAGTAGAGGAAGAGAATATGCAGCAATAAGGAAGCCATAATAGTACAAGATACAAAAAGTACGAACTAAGGTTAAGGCCTTAAAAGCAGATCTCGCATTTAGTATGACTCGCATTTAAATGTCAACCAAGAATTCTTTACTAGTCACTGAATTGAATGGCACTAGTCATTTGTGCAAATTTAATATAATTCGCTGATTTTTAAATTATTTAAACCAAGTACCTCATCGTTCTCTACTGTAATGCAGTGAATAATTTTCGATTCTTATAGTAGCACAGACCGGTAACGGCGTGCTTCACCGTCGGCGGGTGTCACGGATCTTTGAAGCTGCTGCCACCTCTTTTAGTCCAAGAAGAGAAAGTCAACACCCATCAAATACTGACATCGAAGCACAAGCTCTGGGTGATCGACCAAAATGCGAAACTCAAAGGTAAACAATCTTTCATCGAGGACGGTTTATTCTGTTGCTCTATTTGACAAAAACATTTTGAAATAATTATATACAAACGTAAGCGAAGAAGATTGCTTTGCTTTCATAACTTGAAAACGCTAACAAATGTTCTAACTAGAACGATTTAGTTTCGTTTTAATACGATCTTAGATAAAGCTCATTACAGAGGGATAAAACCACATCAAGGCAACGAATTCGCTTCGTGTGAGAGAACGAAATCACTGGAAATGTTGAGTAACGATGGAGTTTTACCTAGACCTGTTGATGAACTACCGCAAAGCGAACATGATTCACAAACCTCGAAGACCCCTAGCAGTAACACTACCAAGAATCATCAGCTCGAGGATCACGGTGTTACAGCCAGTCAGATGACAGCTGCAGCCAATTCAGCACCATGGTAAGTCATTGAGGTTTGACTTGTAAGCGAACCAATAGAAACGTAAATTTATTGCATAAAAAATATTAAACACTCAGTCCTTTCCCGAAATAACCACCGTGATAACATCATCTGCTTAAGTATCCACGTTGTTGAAATATGTCTTGTGAATCAGATTTAGCATCCGTCGCGCATTTCTCCATCTCAGCATCCAAATTGTTTAGTGGATTTAACTTTTGTTCTTAAAGGATAGAGGATAAAACGTTTTGCGTTTGTCAATTGCTACAGAATCCACAATGCATTCATCTCCATTCGCAGCATCTTTGAGGTGACTGAATGCTTATCTGTGCTAAACAATGGCTCACGTAAGCCGGCCGATGTGTCAATTCAGTGCCACTACCTCCCCAGACATGCCTAACACCAATTTGTTAACGACAGAAGCAAGGAAATCCTGGTATCCCGATCGTATCAAATCAGCAACCGATTTGACACGCAGTGCTACAAGGTGCGGCTAACCAGCACACTGTATGCAGCTATACTTATCCCAAGAGAAAAGTGGCAATAGGTTTTTCAGTATTATCAAGCGTGTGTAACAAGTGTCTACAATTCGTATATTTAATCTCCAAACGAAATTTCTCAGATCTTAGACATAAATGATATGACACATGATATGATATGATATGACATGATATGATATGAAATCATATGATATGGCAAATGAATGACACAATGATATGATATACTATCACCTAAGAAAACTAATAATGGATAGTAAATCTCTTTTAGGAGCAATACAGTTGGAAAATTTATTCGACCACCACCAGCTCGGACGTTAAATTCGCCTGAGGATATGAGTCTAGGCGGCGATGACGACGTGTGTTCAATCTCGTCAGCTCCTCCACCACTCAGCAAAAACAACAAGGTTGCACCACAGTAGACCTTCCCGTCATTCTAATGTCCATAATCAATTTAATACTACCGACAAACTTCAGTGGTTTTAGAAGGATGTAGAATATCAGCCATCCTAATGCGCACCTTTGACATTCATCGAGTATTATGAGGGGTTTTTCTTTAGTGGATTTATGAGAACGGGTCATACGCTGTTTATTGTGCCTTCTAAGATTTCTAAGCTGGTGTATCTGAAGGATTTGTGGATGCGTAGCTGTTTACGAGTAAATAGAACCTGTGTATTGTTTCATTTTTATGTTAATCTTCGTTGTTTATACTTATTTGGTTCGACTCTTAAATAAAAACCTTAATAAACACTTGTTTGCCAGCGCCATGGCTACTCCTCGCAAAGTCGCAAAGAATCATGCAGATATCAGCATGATCTTCGTCTTCTATTGTTTTTTACTAACACTATAAATTTTTAAAAAAAACCTTTGATTCTTAATGTATAACTTATACCTATTTCCCGTTTTTTTTTTTCACGGCAGAGTATTATGTGAAATACAACCATAATGAGGCTATTCAACAATTCTTGTAACAGTAAGGTACTAGGTTATGCTAGGTTTGAAATTCCTACCTCGGGAATCAGTAAGCTCATAATCTTGGATTGTCATGCGCCTTTTAAAGAATAATTTCCTAGTGTGAGAGACTGCGTGGCAAGTTCTCTTGGGATTATGTGACGTCTTCCTGAGTGGCAAGATCAGGATAAAAGTACAAGCAAAACTTTCTCATAACCACGTCGCCCTATATACAAGCTTTTATATAAGGACAGGCTGAGAAAAAAGCAAAGCTAGGGATTCAATGGTGCAGTTGGTAACAGGTAAGCCCCGGGATGTGTAATCTCTGGTTCCAATATGGCTTAGGGTCTGAGTTTAGCAAATGTCTCAGAATCATTGGGGTTGCATTTTATGTAGTGAGTTGCAGTGGAAAAATAATAAGCAGTGAATTGAAAGTTGTACCTATTAATAATATTAACCCTCTTACTTACTGCCTAATGTAGTTTCTCATGGCAGGGTACTATGTGAAATGCGATCACAATGATGCTAAAATATTTCCAATACTTGGACTTTTGGGAAGATCGGAACACGATTATCCTTTAGGGTGTGGCACGTTAGCCACTGCACCACTGAGGCCCTTGATTTACCTTTCTCACAGCTAGTTTTCTAGCCACCAGCGACACCAGAAATCACCCATTAACGGGATTGATCTGGTGAGTACAAATCGGCATTGAACGTGGTTAAGCTGAGGTTGTGGCCGACATTGCAATGTCAACTTTTTTATTTACTGCCTATTGTAGCTTTCCAAGCAAAAGGTTATCGTGGCTTAGTCTGGCCTGGAGTCTAAGTTTTTCGAATTTCTCAGCATCACTGTAGTTGAACTTGTTATAATACTTTGATCAACATGCAAGCGATTCAAGAGATGAGCTTTTCCTACCTGATGAATCAGGCCCTCTTACAAATTTTGTACATCAAGGTCGTGACTGTGAAAGTACTTGTATATAGGCTGTTACTTGCATGCTGCATCCTCCGAAAGCTTGGAACTGAGCAACAGCGGGCTGAGCAGTAATGGAAACAGCGCTAGTATGAAAGCCCCTCATGGAACAGCAGAGCACTCAAACATCTTAGTAGCGTCATCCAAAAAATAATGGAGAGAAGAAGATTGGTAAACTCGTCTTTAAGAAGATTCACCTTTGTCATTTGTGTTTTTGCTGATCTTTGAGTGACTTAAACGAGTAGCAAAATCTCAATCCGTTTTGTAGCATGCCGGAGGAGCTCTATAGATCCTGTTTAATCGAGTGGTAAAACGAAAGCTATATTTGACCCATAGGACCTAAACCATTAGCTAGTACTGAATTGATCATGTTAGGCTGATATAGCTGATTCATATAAATGAACACCCAGATGTTCCTAGAACGTCTTCTGGACGGTATAGAGTCCTTAAACGTTACCGCTCTTTACACCAACGTATCGAATAACTCCACATTGCAAGCCGTCCTCGACTTTTTTGTGGAACACGAAAGAGAAATAAATATGTATGACTGGTCTGTTCAGTAACTTATGGCTCTCGTAAAGGAGCACCTGAACGGGTCGATTTTCAGACGGTCTGGAAAATACTACGCTGGCAATGGGACAGCGACTGGCACCAACCCTTGCCACTGCGTTTATGTCTAAAATAAACGCCCCAATCTTTGTCTCAGAGCACTGCTTTACTGCAGATGTATAGATCTTTACCATTTTGTCTACTCAGGAGGAGATGGGCAAATGATTTGAATTATTCAATGAACAGTCAGAGTACATTAAAGTTACCTGGGAAAGCCGAAAGAGAACTGGCTTCCCTTTCTTAACGTTTAAATTGCCTTATCAGATGGCGGTTAGTTGACATTGTGGTGTCGAAAAGCAAGTAATAAAAACATCCTGGTTCATTTCCTCCTTCACTCACTGGGAAGGCGCTGGCGAAAAACATGTTTCGAACTACCGAGCTAACTCTGCGTGCACAAATAGGAAACTAAAGGAAGAATCGCGGGACTTGGCTCGGCCAATAGGCATTTCCAATGGCTATAAAATAGCAACCCACCAGGAGAGAGCGAAACTGCAAAATGGACGGTTTGTCCTAAACAAAATCCCGTTTGTCTTACCACTTATTAGCTGTGAAATAAGTGTGGCGGTAAAGCTATGCTTAAGAAGGATAGGTTTAAAGTAACTGAAATCGGCAATCTAAATGACACCGGATACTACTCGTCGTCAGTTAGTTCGTAACCGCGTATACGACAGTCTATGTGGAGCATCGAATTGTGTAATTTGCCCTTATATCATGGATAGTGACTGCATGAGCTCAGGTACGATATAGCTAATCTCTCGTAGTACTTGCGGAGGTGAACATATTGATGAAAAAGGTAGAACATTATGTACCCGCGTAGATCAATAATTAGATGGTGCCCTACTTGAGACGCATAGGATACTAAAGCACAGAGGAGACGGTTTTCATATTTTAATACAAGAGTGAATGTCCTCGCACAATATGCCAAGACTTCAACGTCCGAACTTTCGGAGGCCTTTCGGATAAATGCCAAGAACCCGAAAATGAAATAACAAGGAAGAATGCCTAGAGATAATACGTGATCTAGCCCCGTATTTCAGAATTGCTTTTTTATGAGGGGTGGTGCAGCGATCAGCCATATGCGACTCTAAGCTGCTTTTCTTCGCGGGTGAAAGACAGGTATAAAAAACGGTGGATTTTTCGAGAAGCTGCAGACCGTATATTTATCGTCTACGTTTTCATCTTTCTGTTTTTGCTGTTGAAGTTTTTGAGCTAGTAAATTACATATCAGTATGACCTTCCCAGCTCCGAAGCGGGCGATACTGGCGAAACGTCGGCTACCGTTGGGTTGTATGTGTTCTATGCGTACGAAAATAGGCGTGTGCTGAATAACAACCATGTGATTGCTGAGAAAGAGATCGACATATTTGTAATCCAACGCTGAGGTTATAGAAAGTTGATCTTCGGAGTCGACTTTAGCAGTATTGATTGATCAGAAGGAGCAAGCTGTTATAACAGCTGTATTAGCTGGTGTGATGGAATGTAAGATTTCGGGTCAGTCTTCGGCGCAGAATATTTAATTATTAACTCGGAGAAAAGTGCTCAACTCTGTAGGAGTTCGCCATACGGGGCTTTTTGACATAAGTGAGGAGAACAACCTCACGCTTAAGCTATAACTGTTTATAGCAATAAAAACAATACAACATACACAGTCTGACGATTGCTAGTTGAGCGAAACACTCAAGTTGGGATACTGGGAGAGTGAGGCACTGGAATACCAAGACACTGGGCACTGAAGCTGGGACGGCGAAATCGGCACTCCCTCAATGACTAATAGTGCTTATATTATCCTTGTAATAGGTGAGGCTTTCACAGAGAGAGCTAGAGATATCGCTCGGCGAGAGGTTCTAAAATTTCTCAGCTAGTATAATCTGATAGAGCTGCTTCCACAGGTTCATGAACTTTATACAAAAGCTTATATAGAAAGTACATGTGAAGGAGAGGAGCTGCTCATACGGAAATTTTATTTGAAAAGCGACACAGAGGCTTATACAAAAAGTTCATACGAAAGAGATGGAATAGCTTGTACAAAGCTTTTGCAGAAAATACATGTGGAAATGGTACAAAGACTTATACACAGTGTTTATGTGAAAGCGGTACAAAGCATAGAAGGCAAGGATTGATGTGACCAGCAGTAAGCATAGTTAACATGGGAGATATACGGTAATATAGAAAATAGGAAGCATTTGGGGGATAGTCACTAAACGTCGATGCTAATGTTATGTCAAACTGAAGAATGGACATCGACTCGGATCATAGGCTCTGAGGAAGGCGAAGACGTCGAAGCGTCAGCCAAATAACGTTATTTATCAACCTTGTGTTAGCTTATGATGATTGCATGCTGGCTTGATATATTGCCAGGTCAATGCAAGTCTTTCTATGGACCAGATATGCATTCAGTCACCTCCAACGATGCTTAGTGAAGTCGAATGCATGGCGCATCCCTTAAGGACTGATCAAAGTCGAACGTTTTATCCTTTGTTCATGACAATGTCCGCTCCTATAAGACAAGACTGCCAAGTAGATCTCATACCTTTGTTGTACATTTGTACAATTTCTTTAGATGTCTTTCAAAAGTCTTCAGCCGTTGTAATTGCGCACTATCTCTGAAAACACAACATCATTTAAAAATAATGAAAATTTACTAGAATATAGGAAAACTCAGTTGTAAAGTACCAAAGTGGCCTGACCTCTTCATTAATCTTAATAAGCTCAATAAAACTGTTGTTCTTAGCGTGTGATCGGTATTTCCCCTAAAGGGATATAACGTTTAAAAATATTCGGCATTAAATGAACTCATTAGAGCCTACCAAAGATAGGTCTCCTTTCGCGAATACCAACTCTTTGAGGCAGAAGACGCGTTTTTATTATGCAGCTTCCATTCTGGTTCCAAAATACATAAAACTCACTCTGGTTAACTGAAATCTTATTGGAAAAAACACAACATAACTAAATGTAGGGAGCTCAAGTGGCTCCAAGTGATACCTTAAGCAATGAATCCAAGACCCCCCCCACCTTCCCTTGGAAAAACATGGGGTAGTGTCTTTATCAATGCCCCAGTTCTTAAACGTCTCTTTACCATCAGCATAAAAGATGAGGTTTGATTCCTAGCTAGCGAGCTCATCAAACCGGAATGACGTTGCTCGTTCTGTCGCTCATGATGCAAAAGAGTATGAGAATAAGAACTAGTATAGCTGAATATTGTCATGCGTGTAAGAAGATACAACGAATGGAGAATGCTTTGAAACAAAGGACAGTTGTGAGTAGTAAAAAAAATACATGCTTACCTTCAACGCCAACACCAGAAGGAAGACAAGATGGAGCCCTTTTGCGCTGTTCAATCAGTTGGAATAAAATAAGCTTGCAACTGATGGGGGAGTTTATATAGTGCCCGTAGAGTTTGATAATCTTCTAGTGGTGAAGGCAATCACTAGTGGCTCAGTGGTAAAATGCTCGTCTGCATATACGTAACAATAATATTTACAACACAATAATAACGTAATAGCAGCGCCAGAAGATCACAGAAACAAAATAACCCAAGAGGCAATAGTATTTGAATATTACTATAAAACCATTGCAACGATAATTACAATAATAACGCCATCAGAATACAACGACTTCACAGCCATGGGGAATGCCACGTCCACACCATCAGTGGCCACTGCGGCGGCGGCTGTGAGATAGTGCGTTAGGCTCAGACGGGAAGAATGAGCAACACAGAGGGAGCAAGGTACGGCTGACCTGGGCCGTA
>MQTX01000048.1:1910106-1943763 GCA_009735665.1 Angiostrongylus cantonensis
TAGCTCCAGAGCTGAGCAGAAGGAAACGAGCGGCTTGGGGAGCTTTCAAGAGCATCGAGGATGTAGTGAAGAGAACAAAGAACACCCGACTGCGTGCCCACCTTTTCGACTCAACGGTTCTTCCTGCCCTAACGTATGCGTCAGAAACCTGGTCGCTACGTAAGCAGGATGAAAGATCACTCAGCGTTATCGAACGCGCAGTCGAAAGGACGATGTTAGGAGTATCCCGTTTCATACAAGTAAGGGATGGGGTCCGAATCTCCGATCTACGTCAATGATAAAAAATCAAAAATGCCGTTCTGTACACCAAACAATCGAAGATAAGGCGGGCCGGACACGTAATGCGTATGAATGATAACCGATGGACAAGGGCTGTTAGTGACTGGATTCCTCGGGATGTCAAACGTACTGTAGGAAGACCACCGACCCGATGGTCAGAGTTCTTCACGAAAAGCCTAGAAGAAAGAGATGATGCTCGACAAGTCCCTAAAGCAAGGAGAACCCACTGGGCCAATCTTGTGCGCGACAGGGAAAAATGGAGGACTTACTGAAGCCCGCTCAGGTCACTCGACGATCAACGGGACTACAGGTGATACAGGTGATATATGTATATCCTAATTTCGAGCCGGTTAGTCGTGAGGATATGTAATGCGTTCCCAGGTAGAGGATAGGGGGTAAATCACAGACCAAAAGCGATGTTTGCTTACCTGAAACGCAGGTGATTCAAGGGATGGGCACCCTGATACTGCTGCGACGATTTGTCACACACGGCACATACTTTCTGTATCAAAGAGAAGTATTCATGCACGCGTGTGTAGATGCGTTCTAGTTTCTGCGGATGGTATTCTATGAGTCAAATCGGTCCAAAAGCCTGCGATCAAGTTACGGGGAAGTATATGAGAGACAGTTGTGAGCCGCATCCAACAAATAAACTCCATGCCCACTCTGGGAGAGACTGGTAAGCTATCCGTGGGTATACCTAGCCACCACGTTCAGAGTCCGGCTAGCTACACGTGGGTATCAATAAACTAAAAACAGTAAAAGAAACGTACCTTATTCTACTGACTCCAGAAAAGCCTCCTATTCGGCAGCGTTAAGTAGGACGAGTACGGAGAAGGTGCTGAAATCTCAGGGCCATTCTAAGTTGCCCAAATCGCTAGGAACTAAGCTGGCGATCTGTACCTACAATGCACGCGCAATTGAACCCGAATCCTTGATAGAACGCTTGATTACGCCAGAAAGAAGGTTAAGGTACGACGTCATAGGACTGGCCGATACGAGACGACGCCACCCATTCAGCGCTGTCTATGACACTGGAAAAGAACTGGTCCTCGGAACATGTGACAGTAAAGGCGTGGGCGGTGTCGGCGTTCTCGTCAACATGAGTTTGTCCATGAACATCGGTTCATTCAGACACCTTACAACTCGAATCATACGGTTACGATTAAAAAAATGTGGATCCATACCGGCTTTGAAAATCGTCCTCGTTTACGCGCCAACATCAAACTATGACGAAGAAGAAGTCGAAGCGTTCTACATGGACTTGGAGAGGTTCTACAGAGAAGACCATACATTCTTCAAGGTCATCATTGGAGATTTCAATGCCAAGATTGGACCAAGAAGAACGTCTGAGAAACGTCACACTGGGACCCACGGATTAGATTGGAACGAGCTGGTTGAGTGGCTGCCTCAGTTTATCATGAAGATCATGACCATCCACGGTAACTCCCAATTCCAGAAGCCTCACCCTCAACGATGGACGTGGGAGTATCCCAGTGGAGAGCACTGTGACGAAATAGACTACATCATAGTAAATAGAAAGTTTAGTTTCACCGACGTCACTGCTGTTCCAAAATTCTACACAAGATCAGACTATCGCGTTCTTCGTGCAAGATTCTATTTCTCGCAAAAAGGAGAAAAAGCCGCTAAATTCAAAAACCGAAGTCCCAGAACCACCATAAACTGGGGTTTATTCAATTCATTAGTCGGCTGTTGCGAAGATTCCGTTGTCGACAACATCGACGAAGAATACAATCGGCTCATTGAACATCTTCATATTAGTGCTGTGAAAGCTGACAGTTCGAAGGTCACCAAGAGACGTCTGTATCCAGGAACTCTCGAGTTGATACGCCAGCGTGGAATCGCACGAGCTGCAGGTAACCGCGTACTGACTTTCGAACATGCAAATCAATCAGACAGGCGATAAAAGAAGATCATAAAGAGAGAAGAGAAGCAGTTGTGGTCGAAACTGCAGAGGTTGTGAAAAGCATTTGCAAAGACCACCGAAGCTTCGCCAATTACGAGACCAAGATGATTGCACTCCGACGCCCAGATGGAACTGATACAGCGTGCTGAATGGTAATGGAGAAGACCATTCATCGTGAGAGTACAAAAGACCGCTTTCTTCGTTGAGATAGAAGCAGTAATGGAAGTCCTTGATAGTCAGGGTGCCTCTACTCAGTATATAAAGATTTCTCGTGAGCTCCACTAAAATTTAACAGCGAAAATATCACCGTTCTACAGCGATATTAACATCGACGTCAAAAGAGGAGTTAGACAATGCGATGTGATTGCACTCCGACGCCCAGATGGAACTGATACAGCGTGCTGAATGGTAATGGAGAAGACCATTCATCGTGAGAGTACAAAAGACCGCTTTCTTCGTTGAGATAGAAGCAGTAATGGAAGTCCTTGATAGTCAGGGTGCCTCTACTCAGTATATAAAGATTTCTCGTGAGCTCCACTAAAATTTAACAGCGAAAATATCACCGTTCTACAGCGATATTAACATCGACGTCAAAAGAGGAGTTAGACAATGCGATGCCATCTCCTCAAAATGATTTACCGCTACCTTCGAGAACGTTATGGAAACATTCGAGTTGGATAAAATGGGTGTAAAAATCGATGGTCGGTAATAACACTACCTTCGCTTTTCTGATAGAATCGTTCTTATAACACCAAACATTAGCCAGATGAAACGAGTGCTTGCCAATTTTGATGAAGCCTGTGGAAAGATTGGTCTTCGACTATATCTCACAATAACGATGTTTATCACAAACGGATTGGCTTCGTATGTCCCACACTCAACGAAATGAATGTCTCTGCATGCTCCATTTACATCTATCTGGGTCGCGAAATCGACATGATTAACGGCCTAGCTCCAGAGTTGAGCAAAAGGAAACGAGCGACTTAGGTAGCTTTTACGAGCATCGAGAGTGTTGTGAAAGAAACAAAGAACACCCGGCGCCGTGCCCATGTTTTCCACTCAACGGTACTTCCTTCCTTAAGGTATGCGTCATAAACTTGGTCGTTGCCTGAGGCAGGATGAAGGTTCACTCATCGTTATTGAATGCGCAGTCGAAGGAAAATCACTAGAAGTATTCCGTTTCACATAAATAACGGATGGGATCCGAAGCTCCGACTTGTGTTCACGATCAAAAGGCCGGACACGTAATGCGTACGAATGGCAGCCGTTGGACAAGAGCTGTTAGTGACTGGATTCCTCGGGATGTCAAACACACTGCGGGAACAGCACGGACCCGATGGTCAGAATTCTTCACTAAAAACCTAGAAGAAAGATGTTGTGGTCAACGATCCCCTTGAGCGAGCAGAGCTTACTTCAAGGTCGCCAGCGAGATGATTCAAGCTAAGTGGACTTTGCATCAACCAAGTAGGTCATTTGGTGCTTTAATTTTTTTCATGGAAGGGTAGTATGTGAAATACAAGCACAAGGAAGTTGAGATGTGAACGAAAGTCGGCACGTACCTTAGCTGGTCTTCGAATCCGTGATTACCTACATCGGGATCGTACGAGCTGTTCACCACACCAACCGAGCCCTTGTTAGCCTCTCTCTCTCGGGCAATTTTTCACACCATCTGCTATCTGCAACCACATCTCAACGAGAATTTTGTATTAAAAAGAGTGATTGCTCGCCGTGAAAAGGGATATGCTGTAAATGAAATTTAAAACAATTTGATTTCGACTGTAGCTTCCACTCAATGGAGATTTTTGTTTTCCAGATCATTCTCATTGGCGACTAATCGTTGATATCATCGATAAAGTGAAAATTCGCTAACAGGAACGCAAAACAAAAGGCCCGATTGGCGTTGTTTAAAGCATGTGAGCTCTTGGTGACCGCGAGTTTGAATCTCATTTGAGGCTCTGAGTTCTACTCATATCTCAGAATCCTTTTATTTCACAAAATAGCTTTCCAGGTAACAGTTAGTATGCAGTAAATGAAATCTAGACATTGTGATTATCTTGTCAAATGTTTCAAATACTTCGATTCTCCGATACTTTGGTGATTTTAAGAGGAAACCTAATTTTCCGCTTTTTTTTCCCGCTGTATCTGTATGTTCGTGGTTTGTTTGAAGCATGGTGACCATGTAGAGTAGACGAATACAATACTGTGATTTATAAATTGTTTGGTGCTGCCGGGGCATGTATAGTGCAGTGGTCGGAGGCGCTCTGCAGCACACATGGGATCGATTTCCGGACTCCAGGCCCTCCGAGCTCGACAAATTGGTGCTAGACTTGTTTGCGAAGATAGCAGCAATGACTCATCACATCGGTAGGCCACCACGAGTAAAGGCCAGATATGCATTCAGTTACCTCTAATGATGCTTAATTAAGTCGAATGGATGACGCTCCTCAGGAATTGATCAACGCCGAGAGCTTCATACTTTTATCATTTTTCTTTGCTATATACGCAACTAGCTATTATAAGCACAAGCATGGACATCTTAGTTACTCGCCTTAGGGTTTCGACTCTTGTTCATATCTCAATATCAATGGTCGTAAGCTTCAGCCTCATCTTGGCTAATGTGCTTTTTTAAACCACGCTAGACTTGTTTGCGAAGATAGCAGCAATGACTCGTCACATCGGTAGGCCACCACGAGTAAAGGCCAGATATGCATTCAGTTACCTCTAATGATGCTTAATTAAGTCGAATGGTATAGTGCAGTGGTCGGAGGCGCTCTGCAGCACACATGGGATCGATTTCCGGACTCCAGGCCCTCCGAGCTCGACAAATTGGCTGCTGTAAATGAAATTTAAAACAATTTGATTTCGACTGTAGCTTCCACTCAATGGAGATTTTTGTTTTCCAGATCATTCTCATTGGCGACTAATCGTTGATATCATCGATAAAGTGAAAATTCGCTAACAGGAACGCAAAACAAAAGGCCCGATTGGCGTTGTTTAAAGCATGTGAGCTCTTGGTGACCGCGAGTTTGAATCTCATTTGAGGCTCTGAGTTCTACTCATATCTCAGAATCCTTTTATTTCACAAAATAGCTTTCCAGGTAACAGTTAGTATGCAGTAAATGAAATCTAGACATTGTGATTATCTTGTCAAATGTTTCAAGTACTTCGATTCTCCGATACTTTGGTGATTTTAAGAGGAAACCTATTTTTCCGCTTTTTTTTCCAGCTGTATCTGTATGTTCGTGGTTTGTTTGAAGCATGGCGACCATGTAGAGTAGACCAATACAATACTGTGATTTATAAATTGTTTGGTGCTGCCGGGGCATGTATAGTGCAGTGGTCGGAGGCGCTCTGCAGCACACATGGGATCGATTTCCGGACTCCAGGCCCTCCGAGCTCGACAAATTGGCGCTAGACTTGTTTGCGAAGATAGCAGCAATGACTCGTCACATCGGTAGGCCACCACGAGTAAAGGCCAGATATGCATTCAGTTACCTCTAATGATGCTTAATTAAGTCGAATGGATGACGCTCCTCAGGAATTGATCAACGCCGAGAGCTTCATACTTTTATCATTTTTCTTTGCTATATACGCAACTAGCTATTATAAGCACAAGCATGGACATCTTAGTTACTCGCCTTAGGGTTTCGACTCTTGTTCATATCTCAATATCAATGGTCGTAAGCTTCAGCCTCATCTTGGCTAATGTGCTTTTTTAAACCAATGAAATGACAAAGAGTACCACCTTGGATTCTGTGGTGAAGAGTAGGATAAGGTGATGGCTATCTATGTCGAACCACTACAAAGCTCTTTGGAGAAGTGTGCGAACAAAAAATTAGCATGATATTCTATTTAGTTTATTTAGTTTAACACCGTGTAAACAACAACAACATCCTGTCTATTATGCTTTTTCTCTCTTGTACATGTGAGATAGGGAATCCTCAATAGTTTACGAAAATTTAAAGCTCGTCGTTTTTCACTGTACTTCGGAAAAGTTCTCTATTGTTCCCTGAAGTGGTTTTTTCACGTGTCCGTAGTGATTTCGTAGTGATCGTTCTGATCTCTACTGGTAAACTTTTTCGTTAACGGGCGAGACGATCCCATTTTAGTTCTCTTTAATTCTTCCGTTTCGACTCTA
Organism: Angiostrongylus cantonensis; assembly: GCA_009735665.1. Classification (NCBI taxonomy): domain Eukaryota; kingdom Metazoa; phylum Nematoda; class Chromadorea; order Rhabditida; family Metastrongylidae; genus Angiostrongylus; species Angiostrongylus cantonensis. The sequence goes on from MQTX01000048.1 coordinate 1,916,451, forward strand.
ATTGCGGCGTGCGCACTCATAAAATTCACATAACACCATGTCGATGTCACGTAAGCAACACCCTAAAGTTCACTCTTCTACTGATAACCGATCGATATTCCCACCGACATCTCTGCTTCTACGTATTATCATTAATGTCCTTTTATTTTATAAAGTATATAAATTTTCTGTGTTCATAATCCTACATTCCTACGTGACTGGAGGACAGAGTTGAAAGAGGTCGATTTAGCACCTTGCCTACTGATGGATTGCATGACCAACTATTTTACCTCGCACTCTGTAACCTTCCTCCCATAGAAGCCCCTTAACCTGGGTATCTCCGAGATTTCAAGCAGAATCGACTCGAGCGGATTTCTTCGAATTCTACAACATCGATAAAGAAGGCGAAATCCTCAAGTAGCAACCGAAACAAAACGCAAAGTGTTCAATGACCACTGTGGATGACGAGTACGAGGAAACGATTCGAATGTAAGAAGTCCTGGGATCGGCACAGTTAATGTGGAGATAGGTCATGTAAAATAGAATGCTATGATCGTTATAGGCTTACACGCAGTAGCATCCAGTACTCATACCAAGCCAAAAAAATAGAAAGGCTAACTTTTATTCTCGTTTCGAAAGGCGTCTCAATAACAATAAAATACGACGTAGTACCAACGTTCTCCGACTTGTAGTTGCTTGGTCTCCTTCGTCTCGTATTCAGACCATATTCTTAATTAAGCATCTACATTGGGAAGAAATAAGGTTCCTTGTAGAAAATTTTATTAGACTTCGCTTTCTAATGCAAAAACATCATTCTTTTAGCTGATCTGTCTTCATATAAAGTTACCTATAAGTCTATATTCCCCTATAGCTTCATATCATGCAATGAAACAAATGTGTAGAGAACCAGGCGTTCGAAAATGACGTCATTTTATGTATGCATGTCATTAAAAGGTTCAAAAATCAACGTAGTGTGCAGAATTAATATGGTCGTAATATTAGACAAGGCGTGTTACTATTTTCGGAAAAAAAAACTGAGTGGAAATTCTCGAGGAAAGAAATTCTCCTCCTCATTTTTCGACTTGTAGTAAAGTTTTGTGCTAGACGATGAGAGGAGGAGAACAAAATCTCTTAGATAAATCATATTTAGATACTGGAGATGAGCAAGATAACCTGAGGATGTTGAGTGTCGGAAGTTTGCTAACGATGAGTATTGTACGAGTTGAATGAGCGGTCAGTCTCAAGAAAGAAAATAAGTGTAAAATAAGCCGTTTCCTCCATTTTATCAAATTACTGTACTTCACGATTTGCACATCGGAGTGGTACATTATCTTCAAGCTTCTTTCGTTGGGATCAATCTCTTTGTCTTGGTGATCGACAGCCTTTAGGGTAGTAGCTGCTGTTCTGGCTGTTCCACCATAGTTCAATTTTTTATGGCGCATTGCCAAATTGCAAAACTTCAAAACCCGTAAGCTCACGATTTCAGCTTCAATTATACGAAGTCATTGCTGAACACTATAGTAATGCTACTGCTTGACTCATGCCCGACATGAATTTCTATCTAGTGGAACTGGAAGAATTTTTGTCACCTCAATGTTTCACTTTCCAGAATAGTCTATTAACGTTGTTAAAACGATAATTGGTTGATTTCTAACGTTTTACTGTCAAGTCGCATTTTTTAATGTTTAAAAAAATACTTCTGTGGACGGCAAGTGTCCGCTGATGAAATGGCCGTCACACAATTTCCACGTGCATGTGGTGGGAGATATCCTACTTTTAGTCAGGTTGCCTAGCCTTATCATAGGTGTTAGTCTCTCGCATCCGGATGCCTAGGTTCATCCGATGTCTGTACTAACATAGTTAACCACTAATGGGTATTTTCTTACTTATGTTATCCGCTACCTGTTTCGAGGCTTCCGAAAAACATTAGAAGTTTGGAGTCGGAATATCTTGTGCTACCATATTAGAGCGTTCGCAGTGCGTTTAATAGCTGTGAAAGTAATTTCCATTGCAATATTATGCACCGCAGATTCACCCAAAATATGTCCCTAACCAGTGGCAGTTAACATCTATTTTCACCCATTATTTGTCAAATTAGCTGTGATTACAAAAGATATTCGCTAAGTATTCTTATGACTTCATCAGACGCCGAGAAGGAATGACAGACGTGAAAAAGCTTCAGAATAATGGATGTGAAATGTGTTTCGCTTTTAGATGGATTCACATCTGAAACAACTGGTTAACGACAAGGTTACGCCACAAAAAACACGTAAGTCTAACATTTCAGAACGGTTAGACTTTATGGCTCGACTTAGCGGGTACGTCTTTTCGTGTTACCAAAATGAAACTGCGTTCTATCATCCAATCGACTTCACTACTTTCAAAGTATTCATGAATAACTATAAATGAATATATAAGCATTCCACTGAGCTCGCAGACAGGTAGTGACATTCTGGTGTGCAACTCGATATCTAGGCCTTGAACACTACTAACGTACCATGAAGTAATTGCTTTAATGAGGTCGTCAGAATAAATCCCACTACCGACTTTCTATTAACCTCGGCACTGATCAAGTAATTCTTCGTAATCTTGTTGAGCAAACGCGAGGTGTTAGTATTATTCTCTAAACACGAACAAGCTGACGTTTCGGCGGGTTTCGCTTTCCTCAAAGCCTTGAAAGGTCAAGTTGACGGCAATCTATTTGGCCAAACACCTCCACAACCAAACAGAGAAAACGCTAAACCTAGATTTCAATCACATTGAACACAGCTTTGCATACTCACCCGTTTCCCATGAAGCTTCCAGTGAGTATGTCGCGTGGAGACCAACTGCACGGAATTCACATGGAAGTGTAATGAAATCCAGAAAATCCAGAAATACGAAAATGAACCGCAGGGAAGAATGCCTCATTATCACGGGTGACATTGCGCAGCATATAAGCCTGTTATTCTGATAGAAAGCTGATCAGACCACGGTAATTAGTAGTTGTCAATGACAGTTAATTAAATACGATTTACCATTTAAAGGAGTAACGCTGGAACTATAGTGTCACGCTCAACCTTGTTCAAGGTAAACTTGACTTTTGAGTGGTGGTAATGTGCATCGGATGGATAAATGACGAAGGATCAAATGTTCATTGTGAAATCCTTTGGGACGCACCATACAGTTGACTCCATTAAGTATAATACAAATGGTTGAATGCATGGGTAGCCATCTGTAAGCTGAAGATATATCAATTCAATTGAAATCTGGCGTCATTTTTTTTTGAAAAATCGTAGAGATGGTCATCGTTCGTTCTAGGGATCACCTCTACTACCTGTAATCCCGTCGATCACCGAGTGATTTGAACTGGCGCCAGGAAATCTTCCATTTTTTCGTGTCGCAGGCAAGAGTAGCAAAGTGGGTTCTGCTCGATCTAGAGACTCCTCTATCATCACACCTTTCTTCGAAGATTTTCGTTAAGAACCCTGACCACCGGTTTGCTGATCTTCCTGCAGTACGTTTGACATCCCGTGGAACCCATTCACTAACGGCTCTTGTCCATCAGTTGTAGTTCATACGCACTATGTATCCGGCCCATCTTATCTTCCAAGCTCAGAAAGAACCTTAATATAGTGAGTAAGGAGTTCTTGACTGTCCAATGCTTCCACAACTGCTTCTATTTTAGTTGAGTGAAAGGCCTTCTGTAAATCGATGAAAGTGAGACAGAGTGGTCTTTTGTACTCTCGCGGTACGTCAGTGAGCCTTGATAGCGTGTGAATGTGGTACATCGTACTAAATCCTTTTCGAAACCCAGTTTTCTCACATGGCTGCCTTTCGTCCAGTGTTCTGTCAATCCTGTTTAAGATGACCCGAGTGAAAACTTTGTAGACGACAGACACCGAGCAGATTGGGCGATTGTTGCCAATGTCATGGAGGTCACCGTTTTTGAACAATAACACGGTCTTGCTTGTCTTCCTCTGAGTAGAGACCTTTCATTTAGAGAGATAACGTATGAAGAGCCGTGATAGTGTGTTGATAAATATTGGCGGAAGGTTCTTCATGTATTCAAATCTTATAATGTCCAGAGCTGGTGCTGTTCGATTTTTCAGCGAAGAAACAGCATGTCGGATTTCGAGGGAACCGGTGGAACGGTCATCCTTTATTTCACATGAGGAAAGGAGGACGTGGCTCTTGAAAAGATATGAGTAGTATTTGTGAATGATTTTCTCCATTGCCTTCCTGGACGCAGTAGCCGTTCCGTCTAGGCGTCGGAGTGCAATCATATTGTAAATGGAGAAGCTTCGGTGGGATTTTGTGAATGCTTTCCTAGCCTAAGCAGCTTCTACCATGACTGCTGTTTTTCTCTCTTTAAGGTTTTCTTTTTTCTGTCTGCACTGTTTTGCAAGTTCGGACGTCATTTACCGGTTGGCTGCAGCTCGTGCGATTCCACAATGGCCTCGAGTGTTCCCGGAAACAGACGTCTCTCGGTAATTTCGAGCTCTCAGAATAAATAATGCTAATGTGAAGATGTTGAATGAGCTGACCGTATTCCTTGTCGATGTTATCGACCACGGCATCTCTCCAACAACTCAATAGTGGTCGTATTAGTTCCAGTTTATGGTGATTTCGGTACCTCGCTTTCTTAAATTTAACCGCTTTTCTGCTCTCAGAGGAAAATAAACTCTTCGATGGAGTGGGCGATGGTCTGGTTCCGTTTGGAATTTTGAGACAACGGCGACATCGACACGGCAAAACCTTCGATTTACTATGACGTATTTCGTTATGGCACTTTCCACTAGGAACCCCCACTTCCATCGTTGAGGGTGGTGCTTCTGGAATTGCGAGTTAACCATTGATGGTTTCGCCCGTCAGGATAAACACAGACAGCCGCTTACTCTGCTTGTTTCAGTCCAATCCGTGCGTCCCAATGTGAAGTGCACGTTCACACGTTCTTCTTGTTCCAATCTTATCGTTGAAATCTCCAATGATGGCCTTTAAGAATGTGTGGTCTTCTCTGTTGAGCTTCTCTAAGCCCATATAGAATGCTTCTACTAATAACTCTCGTCATAGTTTGATGTTGGCGCGTAAACGACGAAGACTGTCAAAGCCGGTATTGATCGACATCCCTTCAACCGTAAACTTCCGACTCGGGTTGTTAGTTGTTCGAATGAATCGATGCTCATGCACAAACTCATGTTGACGAGAACTCCGACGTCGCCGACTCCTCTACTGTTCCGAGAAACAGTTCTTCTCCAATATCATAGATGGTGTTGAATGGGTGGCGTCGCCTCGTATCGGCCAGGCCTATGACGTCGTACCTTACCCTTCTTTCTTGCGTGATCAAGTCTTTTATCAAGGACTAGGGTTCAAGTGCGCATGCACTGTAGGTACAGATCGTCAGCTTAGTTCTTTGCGATTTAGGCAACTTAGAATGGCCCTGAGATTTCAGCAGCCTCTCCGTACTCGTCATACTCAACGCTGCAGAATAGGGGGCTTTTCTGGGGTCAGGAGGATGAGGTATGTTTCTTTTACTGGTTTTAGTTTATTGATGCCCACGTGTACCTTGCCGGACTCTGAACGTAGTGGCTGGGTATGCCCACGGATTGCTTGCGAGTCTCTCCCAGAGTGGGCATGGAGTTCATTTGTTGGATGCGGCTCACAACCGTCTCCCATATACTTCCCCGTCACCTGATCGCACGCTTTTGGCCCGATTTGACTCATAGAATGCCATCCGCAGAAACTAGAACGCATCTACACACGCGTGCATGAATACGCCTAGCAAAATCGGCGCAGCATTAACAGGGAGTCCATCTTCTGGATCCACCTGCGTCTCAGCGAAGCAAAGGTCGCTTTTGGTCCATGATTAATCCACTGTCCACCACCTGGGGGCGCATCACCTTGCCTTGTGGCCAATCGGGTCAGTATTCCTGATGTAAGAGAAGTCCGTGGCTGTCTTAGGTACGTGATTTAAACAATAAGCATTTTTACGGCAATGTACCTCTTGTCACTGGTCTACAATCGCAGCTTGGAATCTCTGACGCACCACTGTTTTTTTAAAATGAGTTTACCGCGGTCACATTAACTCGTCGAAGTTGCAGCTTATGTAATCTGCTCACTATTTTCGCTAAGTAACATCATTCAGTGATCTCAACTTACAATCTCCAGAAAAAGGTTGCTGGAGTAAAGAGTTACAATTTTCATCCGTGGTTTTCTCACATTGACTCTCCGAGGTGAACCTCGTTAGCGAATTCCGAAAAATCATAATGATAAAAAATACCTATAGAAATTTTCTCCCTATCCTTAAATACAGTATTTGTTTGGGATGGCCTCTTTTTTAGGCAATTTTATTTCGTATCAATATTCATACAGCTTTTCTTAACATGAACAATAAACTCAAGTTCAAGTGAGTTTTCAGCGGAAAACGTGAATGGTTTCTTGGAACGTAGTGTATCGGCAAGCTCACTGAGTCTAACACTACAGGGCCTCATGAATCCGTATGAGAAGGAGTTCAATAAAGGAAAAGAGGATGCGATTTTTGAAATGTTTAAAATTCCCGGAAAAAACCAAGCTTCTATCGGACGACTACTGACGGTGAGAATATTGTCGTTGTGTGCCAATCGATGTACTGGTTTTTTTTTGTTCATGAAGTGTTTCACAACTTGATAATGTTTTGTTCTTGTTATAATTCTGTCTATGTTTTAGATATTAAAGTCTTTGGGCCTACGAATGGACGATCCTCGTCTCAAATCTATGATGCGACATCTTAAAGAGATTGAAAAACAAGAAGAAGCGAAAACAAACGAAGTTACCGAACCGAAGCGCTGGAAACTAAACAAGGAACTATTCAAAGAGTGCGAAAGTATTAATTATAGAAAGAAAAAATAATCTTTTATTAGATTTTTCTTTCTGCAGATTAGTTTTAATTCCTTAATCGATTATCGATTTAGAGTATATCGCCAACCAATTCACCAAAGTTATAAAAATTTTAAGCAAAACTAAATCTTGAGCGACAAAGGGAGGCTAACTAAGTAGTGGATCCAAGGCGGCCGCGGACCAACACATTTATGACAGTTATTTATTTAAAGTAGAAGAACAACAATGTCGATATATCACTGAATACCAATACATAAAAGCCCCAAAATTTTTGAAATTATTTTAATAGCTCTATGATCCTGGAACAAAATTTGCTGCTTCAAGGTTGAGTACGTTTAGGTGTGTTGCACTCAGTGTAGATCTGATCTCTCAAGCACTGCAAAACAATCTCGTCATTCCGTCTTGGTCGAAATTTGTGGAACAAATCAAAATATTCTATCTGGAAGTGAGTGATCTAGCTATTATAAGCAACATACTAACATTGTAAAGTTGCGCAACAAGTATTTTAGCTTTTTAAGAGCTTATTCAAGGTTAAAAGTCAAAAAAGTAAAGCAGTTGGGATATCGGTTACTCGAAAGGCCCTAACTCAACCACACACCTGGCTAACCAAGCCTCGAATTAATCATGAAAATAGCTAGCAATGTTTCCTGAAATCAACTTGCTCTCTTCGATCCCGAAAAAATGACGATTGTCTGTACGACCCCGAGACACTCTAGAACATCTATATCAGGATTACAATCAAACTGTCACCGAATCATCTACGCCGTCAACTGACATTCCTAGCGCGTCTACGATGGTCTCTTCTTAAGAAAATTCACAACTTTAGGGAACGATAGAATGTCTACCATGCGGTTTCAGAAAACACATGCTTGATGTCTTTCATAACGTATTTAACACTTGGATACTTGGACCGTCACGAGTTGTGCCGACACCAGCATATTTGTCATTCGTTTCCTTTCGTCGTCGTCCAGGGTGGCGGTTTTATTATAGAGTGCCGTTGCGTTCGAGTGTCATACCGTGATCTGTAAAATAACGAGTTTCAGCTGGTTACCTTCGGTGTGGTAGTTGGTCAGTGGATTAGGGAGTTACTAGGATTTGTCTTTTGTCCGCCAACTGTACGTCAAATGCTCGACTTCGTGTGAATTGGCCACGCGGGACTTTTTCCGTAAATGCCTTGAGCAACCTCCATTTTGGGTTATAACAGTTTATAGCAATAACAACTCGTATAGCTTGCTGGGCTAAGTACAGTAAAAATAAACGGGCCTCATTCTCCTGACCCCGATAGAGCCCCCAATTTTGCAGCGTTGGGTAGAACGAGTACAGAGAAGCTGTTAAAATCTCAGAGCCAATGAAAGTTGCCTGGATCACGAAGAACTATGGTGACGATCTGTACCTACAATACACGTACACTTGCATCCGAGCCCTCAATAGAAGGTGGATCGAAGGACAGCCACTTGTAGACTTTAGGACAGGTATTGGTCGATTGGGAGGCTGACTCTGTGCTAAAGGAGTTTCGATAGTTTTGCTCATGAAAGCAAGAATGATAAGATACGACGTCGTTGGCCTGGCCGAGGCGAGACGACGCCACACGTTCAATCTCGTCTATGATACTGGAGAAGAACTGTTCCTTGGAACACGCGACAGTAGAGGCGTAGACGGCGTCGGCGCTCTCGTCAACACGAGTTTGTCAAGGAACATCAATTCATTTGAACAGCTTACAGCCCGAGTTGGACGTTTGCGATTAAAAAGATGTGGATTAATACCGGCTTTGACAATCTTCGCCGTTTACGCGCCAACATCAAACTATGACGAAGAAGAAGTCGAAGCGTTCTACATGGACTTGGAGAAGTTCTAGAAGACTGTACATTCTTCAAGGTCTTCACTGGAGATTTCAATGCCAAGGTTGGACCAAGAAGATCGTCTGAGCAATGTCACATTGGGATCTACAGATTAGAACAGAACGAACAGGGTGAGCGGCTATCTGAGTTTATCATGGCAACTCACAACTCCAGAAGTCCCACAGTCAACGCTGGACGTGGGAGTCTTCCAATAGAGAGTACTATAACGAATTAGACCACATCATAGTAAATAGTAGGATTTGTCCATCCGATGCCGCTGTTGCCCTGAAATTCCACACAAGATCAGACTATCGCGTTCTTCGTGCAAGATTCTATTTCTCGCAAAAGGGAGAAAAAGCCGCTAAATTCAAAAGCCGAAGTCTCAGAACCACCACAAACTGGGGTTTATTCAATTTATTAGTCGACCATTGGGAAGATGCCGTTGTCGATAACATCGACGAGGAACACGATCGGCTCATTGAACATCTTCACGCTGGCGCTATGAAAGCTTAATGTTCGAAAGTCACCAAGAGACGTCTGTCTCCAAAAACTCTCGAGCAGAAACGCCAGCGTAGAATTGCACAAGCTGCACAGGCTAGGAAATGCATTTGCAAAGCCCAGCGAAGCTTCGCTAATTACAAGACCAAGATGATTGCACTCCAACGCCCAGACGGAACAATAACAACGTCCAGAAAGGCAATGGAGAAAATCATTCACGAATACTACTCAGATCTCTTCGATAACCACGTCCACCTCTCGTCATATAAAATAAAAGAGGATGGATATATAGTACCACCGGTTCTCCTTCCGAAAACGGACATGCCGTTTCGTCGGTGAAAAATCGAGCATCACCAGGTCCGGACAGGCTAAGATCAGAACATCTGCAGGTGCTTCGGCCAGTCCACGTGAACACACTGGCTCGGCTCTTCACACGTTACCTGCCTGAATGCAAAGTCCCTACTCAGTGGAACACTAGCAAGACCGTGTTGTTGTTCAGGAAGGGTGGCCTACACGATATAGCTACACGCAGCTATCGCCCAATCTGCTTGCTGTCTCTCGTCTGCAAACTTTTTACTCGAGTCATCCTAAACAGGATTAACAGAACACTGAACGAAGGACAGCCATGTGAGCAAGCAAGGTTCCGAAAAGGATTTAGTACCATGGACCACATTCACACGATGACAAGGCTCATTGAAGTATTGCGAGAATACAACAGATCGCTCTGTCTCACTTTCATCGACTTACAGATGGCCTTTAATTTAATTGAGATAGAAGCAATCATGGATGCGCTTGGTAGTCAAGGAGTCCCTACTCAGTAAGTAAAGATTCTTCGTGACCTGTACGAAACCAAAATTTCACCATTCTACAACGATATTAACGCTGACGTCAATAGAGAGGTTAGACAAATCAAATACAATTTCGTCGAAAGCACTTACCGCCGCCCTCAAGAACGTCATGCCAACATTGGAATAGGACAACATGGGAGTGAAAGTCGATGGTCGGCAGTTACATCACTTCGCTTTGCTGATGATATCGTCCTTGTAACACCGACATTAGCCAAACGGAACGTATGCTTTCGGACTTTGATAAAGCTTATGGAAAGATTGGTCTTCGACTGAATCTCACAAGACGATGTTTGTGAAGAACGGATTGGTTTCGTTTGCCTCATTCACGCTCAACGGAACGAATATCTCCGAATGCTCCAGTTATATCTATCTAGGTCGGGAAATCAATATGACGCTAGAGCGAGCAGAGCCCACTGAGCCACTCTTACACTCGATAAGGAAAAATGGAGGATTTACTGGCGCCTGCTCTAGTCACTCGACGATCAACGGGACTACAAGTGGCAGGTGAATAGAAGCACATTCCTCACTCACGTTAGAATGCGTGCGACTCCAGTAATAAGTGGATGATTTGCAGAGAAGAAAACAACGATCGAAAATCAAAAATGCCGCTCTCTACCCCAAAGTGTAGAGGATAGGAAGGGCTGGACACGTAATGCATACGAACGACAACCGATGGGCAAGTGCCGTTAGTGATTGGATTGTTTGGGACGTCAAACGCACTGCAAGAAGACCACGGACCCAATGGTCAGATTTCCTTACGAAGTGCCTAGAAAAAAGATATGATGCTCGACGAGTCGCTAGAGCGAGCAGAGCCCACTGAGCCACTCTTACACTCGATAAGGAAAAATGGAGGATTTACTGGCGCCTGCTCTAGTCACTCGACGATCAATAGCACTACAGGTGATACAGGTGATACAGGTGATATTTGACGATATGTGGTTAGCTGGGTATACACTAGCGGGATTGAAATGAAAACAAGTAATACAATTGAAGAAAGCCAAGTGGACACTGGAGTTGGAGCACTGTGGAGGAGGGAGTAGATACATCACACCGCACGAACGCTGCGAACACTTGAAGACGAATGCCGATGTGCTGCCTATATTACTTCTGTAGTGGGTGGAGCTTGTCCAGAAGGAACTAGAGACAACGCCTAGAGAGTGGTTCTAAAGGTTTTTTCTACTAGCACAGTGTGATCGGGCTACATGTGAAAGGGCACAGCTGCTCGTTAGGAAACTTCTTTGGGACGGCAGATGCTGGAAACTACATTTAGCTGACTGCTGCTGATTCCGTTTCCAGCCACCTGCGAGACAACTGAATGGAATTGTCGTTAAGAGACAATTTACAGAATGTGCGAGAATTGATGTGTAACGATTACAACTAGACAGCTATTGTAGAGGACATAAGGCTAATAGAAATGTGAACTATTTAAAGAATAGTTGCTATATTTGGTAATTAGCATGTCCGTTCAACGTAGATTCGTCTGCATTCTCGTGGAGTAGACTCTACGGTTCTTTTCGTTCATCTACGGTTGTTCTTCTCATTGGGTGGTTGGCTCATTTGTTTCGCTATCGATGTATATTCTCCTGGATCCCGAAGATGTGACAAATATCGAAGATCAGCGCCTCGCATTCCGGCTACGTATTGAGAGCGCTGGTTATATTTCAGAAGACATTGTTCAAGTGCTCTGTGAGTATCGCAGAGTATTCTTGACGTGGATGAAGTATCAACCCACGTCTCTGCACCAGAGTGGAGTGCTGAGAGAACCGCTGAATCGAAAAAGTGACCGCTGTCGCCTTCACTCTTTTACAACATGTGAAGAACAAGTTGTTAAATGAAAAGATAGAGTTATGTGAAAATGTACGAAAAAAGTTAAGTGGATGATACCCACCATGCTCACTATGCATAGAAAGCGTTAAAGGAGGAAGCGTTTGGCGTTGATGATTCACTCAGGTAGGTGTCGTGCATTCAGTTCCATTAGTAGCCTCATGAAACCAATTGGAATGCATTTTGATTCGCGCAGTAACTTTATTAGTCTTAAAAGTATATCGAATGAGTGTTTTTGTTTACCTAAATAAGTTTTTTATCATATTAGCAACACTGAAGGAATGTAGGACTCAGTAAGCCTCGAGTATGGGATCACATCAACAGCCACTTTTGTGGCGCCGATCACCTCTACCCGCTGGGCCACCTAGTCATAGAGAATAAAGCATAATGGTAAGGAATGTTTTGCATTATAACTTAAGGGTGGACACGTGACGTCATTAAAAATATAGTAGACTTTGCGCAAAATTTTCGTTATAAAATGAGTAAGAATAAGAAACAAGCCTTGATGAGCTCTAATCGGATGCAACCACCGTCTTCCAACGGCATCAGTACCACTACTCTACCCAACCTAGCAACAAAACTTATATTATGAGATTTCCTGAAATAATATTAAGGCCTTATCAAAACGGTGAAATACGTTCGCGTATTTTTCAGAAGAGTAGAAGGATAAAGAATAAAGCATTCGGAGTTGATCAATCCTTGAGAGGTGCGCCACGCATTCGACTTCCTCAAGCAGTGTTAGAGGTGAGGAACGAACTCGCAGACCCTGGAGGGGTGAAAGGCATGGCGAGCTCGAAATGAGGGATCGAAGTAATGATAATGCGTGCATTGTGAGGCATCTCTAGCAATGCGCTAGCCACACCCCGTGAGCAATCCCGTATGATAGGGTGCTGCCGGGTGAGGTTGTGTTATTCCAGCGGTGTTCCACTGAAGAAAATGCGACTTGATATGTCGAAGAAGATAAGACATTGGGAAGACGAATAACAGTGAACCATACACTCGTATAGTCGGGTCTGACGATGACGATGACGTCGAAACGGTAGCCGAATAAATGTTTGCTAACAATCTTAACCGTTTTATTTACTATCCATTATTTTTAACGGTGGGATATATTGCGAAATACAACTTCAATGATGCTAAGATATTTGCAAAACTCCGGATCGCAGGAACGCGCCATTGTCCTTTCCGGGCAGTAACGCGTTCACCACCACAATCACACCATTAAAAAGAGTAGGCAATAAATAAGAACTGTTAACATTATGATTATAAATAAAGCCTCAGCTAAACTGGGTTTGTTGATTTGGGCTCTCCAGATCAATCCTGTTGACGGGTGATTGCTGATGGCAGAGATCAATAGAACTAGCTGAAAGGTAGACGAAAAAAAGGACTTATTCGTTCCCCACCGTAGACACCTGCGGTCCGGAGTTTTCCAAATATCTCAGCATCATTAAAGTTCAATCTCGTGTTAGCTTATCAATGAAATAAGGCATATCTGAGACAGCTAAACCAAACCCGCACTAAAGTGACGAAACGTGTGGAATCGTTGAATTTAGCTCTATTGAATCAGTACCTATGCAGTAAAATGGATATTGTTCAGGAGCAGACTATGTGCACTCATATGTTGGACAAGAGCCAAGTGGTCGTTTTTTCAACGAAATATGCCTAGATGCAAAAAGTACGTGTAAATTTTCTAGATCATCCTAAGATCAAATCTTACCTGACGTTTGGGCTCATCACTTCTTCCATTCTATCCGTTATGTTGCACCTTTCATTCGTGTCTGCAGTCGGATCTACAACAGTGTTGTGCTGTAGCCTCAAGATTCTTTTCCTCTCTCATCTATGCTTTGAAAGCTTATTAAAGTCTGAAAGTATTTTTTTATCAAACCGTCCCAAGAGTTCCTCCACAAGTGGTTTCTTGTGGGCTGTATGAAAGCTTTCTGCCATGCGACTATGATTCTTCCAGAATGAAACGATTTCTTGGTCGGCAGCGATTTCTGCGATTAGTCACCTTGGTGACCAAGAATAAAGCAGTAAGCTTAACATTGAACAATAAGACTTCAATGGGCTTTTTGGAAGATTACTGAAGAAACCTTCCTTGAGTGAACCGAATGCAGCATGCAGATGATCTCAAGCTTTTCAGAAAGAGATATTGACAGAATGAGCTGTTTTTATGTATTCGCTCCGTATAAATAAATTGTGTATTTTATTCAGCGATTCTAAAACGACCTTTAATGATAAAACGGTAGAGCTTCCGTTGCTGATCAATCTCAATGAGAGCTGTTGCTGCGCTCGTATTCCAAAGTTGATGTAATCTTTGAAGTGGTAATAGAAGACCAATCCACATCTATACTTTAAAATTATCATCCATTTTCTTTTTACTCTGAAACAATGCATTAGCCTGTTTATCTAACTTATTTCGTTAGTCATTTCGGATAAGTTCGCACTCTTAGCAAGGTGTTGTTAAATATATATCTGACAATTCAGTGTGTTCATAGGAAGGATACATAGACTAACGTTACCGTCACTGTGGTAAAAATCTACTCGATGAAGACATAGAATGCCCTTAATCAGTTGCAGAGGCATTTTTGGTGATAACCGAAGGAGATAACGTGCAGCTGTGTTATTCCAATGTGGTACGCGTGGCGCAGTGGCTGGAGGCGCCCTGCAACACAGACGTGGAATCGATCCCCACGCCCATGGCTCACCAAGCCTTCCATCCCTCCGGGGTCAGCGAATTGGTACCAGACCGGTCTGGGAAGATAGCAGCACTGGCTCGATAGATTGATAGGCTACCGCGAGTAAAGTAAAGGCCAGATATGCTTTCAATCACCACCAAACGATGCTTAATGAAGTCGAACGCATGGTGCATTCTTCAGGGATAGATCAACACCGAGAACTTTTGGAGGTCTTATCTCATGTCAGAAAAAAGAGCTTGTCGGCCCAAAAAAAATCAATTTTTGATATCTCATGAACTATCCATTTAGGTGCAAAGAATCAGGAAAAAGCGATTTAATTTTGGTGCATGGTGGGAATTAAAGTATAAAACCAAATGAGAAAGGGCAGCAAACCTAAGATCTAGCACAGGAACTCCTGACTCCTTCGTTTACAGCGATTGGGTCATTGTAGAAGCTCTTACTGCAGATAAACCACATAATCCTATGGTGAATTCTGGAGCGATAATCGTCACTTCACTTATCAAAAGCACATGGAATATGGCGGATAGATTTGATTACGTGAGTGTTCATTTCTGATTTGCTTTAGAGTCACATACTTCTAAAAAAACCATTAACTGAAATTTATTACTGTTAATTAACTGTAATTATTTTTTAGGTGATCACCGAGTACAGAAAGATTGCCGGTGGAGAATATATTGGATTCAATAATGCGACGTAGGTTAATGACTTTGATTGCTCAAATCTTTCCCTTAGCTATCACACACTGTTTCGGTCTTAAAGCGCAGTGGTTCAAATTGCCTTGCAACACACTCTTAGTCGTTGGTACAGTTTCGCGTGTTGGTCTAAGCCTTCATTGTTGCCTTGTCGTGTCATGAAATTAGGACCAAATTGCGTTGGAAGGAGAAAACGCTCACTTGACATTGCCGCTGACCGGTCGGTTACCGTTAGTCATTGTATGGATCAGCCATGCATTTAAGCAACTTCGTGATGCATAATGGTGTCGAATATGTTGCCTAGAGTTCAGGACTGAATCAACAGTGGACATTTCCTTCTTTATCTTTTTTACCACACACCGTATATTGTTCATTTTTAGAAATAGATTTTCGACACGAACGTTTAGTTGAATTGTCGTGAGACCTTAAAAATCGCCATGAATCGAATAATTATTAACGTTTACCAAAAAAAATTGGATTTGTTTAAGTCTGGAGAAAATTGTTCCTGAATGAGTAATTTTCTTGGACTACAATGCTACTGAACGTAGTAGAAATAAACAGAATGATAATATGCTATGTCGTTGATGAAATGGTACAAACGCTGTTATTCCCGCGCCACTTCCATACTACCCGATTTTCAGCGTTTTCGAAATTTCTAAATCAGTAACTGTGTATCCAGGTTCTAGACAGCAAAAGAATTATGCTCATCTAAGAGTACTAGGATGCTCTGATATATGTATAGGTTCAGGCATTCTAGTGAAAACCTATTTGCCGTGTGTTGTTGGTTCTGTCACACGGGTTTTCTTCATCCTCAGGGTTACACGAGATCTTTCACACTCAGACGCGGGTAACTAAACCATTCATGAGCAATATTACCACCATAATCACGGATAAACTTTAGAAATCCATATACAACAAATTGCACACCAAGGTTGCAAAAGTGAAAGCAGTATACGTAGTGAGTTGCGCTAACATCATTGCAGAGCTTTCTGTAAAAGATTTATGGCGTACGAAATATAAATACAAATATTGCTCATGGAAATCGATAGCTGAACAAATGGAGAATAGTTCACGAAATTTTAAAAAAAAAAGAAGATGATTTAGACTGTGCGACCAGTATCTAAGCAAATGGTGAGACGGTACTCATATTCGGATGGGGTGGAGAAGGTCGCAAGGTCGAACTAGTACGCATTGGCACTTTTCCCTGCGGTTATGTATATAATAGGGTGTAAGGTGATCAGGTCGGTCTGGTGTGAGGCGATCTTAAATATAAGTAGATTACATGATTGGAGTAATTAGTGCTGTAAATAGAGAACGGTGTGCTCTATTTATGAGACTTATAATTGCTAAAAAGTTAAAGAACATTTGATGGGGAAAAGGTGAGTCCACACCAAATTGCATAAATCTCTATTATGGCCAACATTTCGAAGGTTTCGCCTTCATCAGGGTCACGATAATTTGAGGCGAGAGTCTATAGTAGTTGATTATTCTTGAGTTGTTGATCTCTGCTGCCACCGGATCGAGACAAATCGACTAAGGTGAAGCACTTACGAATGAGATACTCCAGCGCTTCAAATTTTTCCGCACCCTAGTGGTGCCTAAAACACCACAGCTCACTTGGCAGTTTCCAATGATACAAGACAGCGGTGTTTCTGGATAGAGGATGGTAGAGAGCAATTATTCGATGGCTACAGGATGAATTTTCACCAAAAAAAGGAAATATTTTGGCTGGAGGTTGTCCGAGGACTGTCCTGTTATGATTTCATACGTCTCTTCACAGTGGAGTGTTTTCGTTAATTCCAATTTTCTTTTATCGAGGTGCTACCATGCGAATATAACGCTTATCCACTTCGTCGATATAGTGATCACAGTATGCATCACAAGGAGCGAAGCTATATCCGTATCCGTCTGAAGTCATGCAATTTTCGTTCCTCATAAAACGATGTAATGAAGTGTTAACTACTTACTAATTATCTATGGTCTTTGAAGGTTTTGTAATAGTTAAACATTGTCACAGACTACTCCAGCGCTTCCGGGTTTCGTTTAAAGGCTTTCCTACTTATGTAAAAAAAAAAGCTGCGATCTAAAACAAACGTAATGCGAATCGGAGTCGAAAAACAGGGATTTTGAGAAATGAGCAAAGCTCAAGACTCCATGTGGTCTTTGAACCTGCGATTACCCGAACCAGAGGCTCAAGTACTATCCATCACGCAAACAGGGTTCCTTTGCTTTGCCTTTCTCTCAACCTTGTTTTTACTCCATCTAATCTATCAGGAATTGAAGCTGGAATAGTTTCATTGAGTCGTGGCTTTCTCTACCTATACTGAGTTCCTGTGCGATTTTAGTACGAGCAATATTTTTCAAACTGGGCTACTAACATTGTCGATGACAAAACTGCTGCTTAACAATTAAATGAACTATATTTTAGCATGGTTCGGCAGCACATATTTTTAAAATCCGCTTTTGACTAAACCTTGGTAAAAACAATCAATATCCCGTTGCATTCTTAGGTTTTCATGAAGTTGGTACAAAACTTTTCCTTAGCTCAACGCTTCTCATCCTTCATAACCGCGTTGATCAGAGTCGATCGTTTGCAATTGGTCGTTGTCACGATATAGATGTTCGTTGTTGTTCTATACCAACCTCTTTCAAGCTTAAGATTAAAACAGGGTGGAGGGATAAAGCTCTCGGCGCTGATCATCTCTGAGGGATGCATTCGACTTCACCATGCATCGCTAGAGGTGATTAAACGCATATCTGGTGTATACAATGTTTTTCAGCGGCCTATCAATGTGTTACGTTGGTGCTGCTACCCTCCCAAACAAGTATGGTACCAATTTGCCGACTCGGGATAGATGAAAGGTTTGTTGAGCTAGGGGCCCGAGACCGAACCCTGTGTATTTCAAGGCACCTCGAACTGCCGCGCTACACCTGCCACCAAGCTTAAGGACACAACAACATATTGATATCAAGTATATCGACGAGCATTTTCCACACTCCGTCCAGCACTTTCTTGCATTCGAATTCGTTCGTAGCGTCCATCAGCCACGAAAGTAATCGAACTTTTTACGTGCAGATTCGGCTGCTGCTTGATGATTTTCCGTCTACGTCTTGAATGTCTTTCAATGCTAATAGAATCGATCCTTTCTGGATTCCTAGTATGGATGCGCTGGAGCGTTTTCGTGTGGATTGAAAGAAATGGGCTGATAACAAGCAAGTTTCGTACCCCACTAGAGACATTTGGTGTGTCCTAGCCGAGTTCCAACCAGAGTGCTGCTAGTAATGATCAACATCACGACCAATACTCTAAGCTCACACTTAATGAAATGATTGAACTATAAAGAGAATAAGAAAAAGAAAATATAGCTATTATATCATTCTGGTAGTTGAGTAAGAACGAAAGAAAAACGGAATGATTTTTTAAATTCTGGGATGAATTTCTTGATACCTTTTTTCTTGGTTAAAAACACGTTTGCTCGCATTTTTACTTAGCTCTGACCTGAAAATCATGATTGAAATGTTGTTCCTGCCATGAATACTGTTCAGATTTCTGTCTGAACGAGCTACAGCAGATCGTAACTATGCTCTTTCATATTTTATGAAGGAGATGAAATGTTTTCCACCTGAGGTGAGCTCTTTCTTTACTCATTATGGTACGGAAGCCAGAGTGATATTTATCTGAGAACAGCAACTTTAAGACAACTTCTTTAACGGATGCGATCGATTTCTACTTTCAACTGTGCTCCATTGAAGGCAACTGTGAATCGCTGAGTGTAATGGCAGCCACTCTTGCTAATGGAGGTGTGCTCTTCAAGCGTTACACCTGAAATTGTGTCTGATTAGCTATTATTCACTGTTAAATTTTCAACAGACAAATGCTGGAACATTCTCAAATACTGTTTTTAAAACTGTTTGTAGAGAGCAACACATCACCTTCAACAAATAACTGCGTGTGCGCCATGTTAGATTTCTAATCTAACACATCAATCAGCATGTGTTTAGATTGTTCAGCTTAGATGAGGTTGTTATGTAACCTTTACTAACGCATATGCTAACATCTCAAAGTCTCGTCTTTCTTAAAGCCAATGCCGAGCTGGCATCCGCAGTTCCTCGTACTCTCGATTTGGTGTCATCGTCGTCGTATTGCGTCGAATCCCATTGCTCTAATAGGGCAACATTACCCGAAGATAGCCATTTGCACAGGACGATGGTTGTTGATCACAGTGACTGACCGGTGACAACGACTTGTTTTTTCCGGATAATCCATCTTGCTGAATTCGGTATCATTATCATCTAGCGCATAGAGCCTATCAATATTTGAAAAATCGACTTTCTTTTAACTTCAGTGCAAATAATGAACATGTGTTTACACTAATCAACTTAAACGAGGTTGTTCTGAGGAAGGCGAAGACGCCGAAACATCCGAGTAAGAGTTTCTAACGCTTTAAATTCTAGTAAATTCTACCATTTGCATTCTGATCCAGCAAAAGATGAGAAATCCCTTATAGAGATTGTTTGACATAATCCTTCTCGTGGGATGGGTTAATAGAAGTCGAATACGGAGAACAATAATAAGCAAGAAATTCCACCAAATATTACCAGTTTTCAACTAAATCAAAGTGTAAAAAAAAAAACAGGAAAAGCTCTGATTCCTCTTAGGTGTCTGTCTTATTACGAACGAGAAATGTATCGATACCAATCCATGCAGAGATGTGTTGTCGCTGATGTACAGCTGTGGTATGTACGATGCTTCGGGACAGTTCTCCTTTGCAGTACGTTCCTCACCCCATCTTCTCATAGGATCTCAACGCCACCTGTTTTCTTCTGTTTCCGCTCGTTTTTACCAACTTTTTCAAAGAAATAGGGTTTTTCTGCACGTTTATTAGCTCGTTCTAGCAGAATCGCAGTCGTACACTATTTAGGTTGGGCTGCCGGCAAAGTCTGGTGTGTCCGGAGGAATGATTGTGGTGGTGCCGAATGTGATGGGTATCGCCTTGTGGTCACCGCCACTCGATAAAATGGGAAACAGCTCTCGTGGCGTGGCATTTTGTAAGGTAAGCAAATTATTTACAACAATAGTTTTTTACTCATGTAATTTATATCTGCGTGTAGAAATCACTAGCAGACTACCTTATTGATCGTACGTTTATTTATTTACTCAGAAATGCAACAAGAAAGTTAGCTTATATTAATAGAGTAGAACTTATCATAAAGCAAATTTTCACTTATTCTCAGAAAGAGGCTTTTCGACTTATTCGAAAAAATTTTCCTAAAAATACTCATCACAAGTACACATTAAGATCTATTTTGCTGTTAACAGTAGTATCAAGAAGTTATGGGATAAACTGAGGAAAAGGAGCATGAGTGTGCTGTTGACAAGCCGAAGAAAATACGTTTCTTTTTCCAGAAACTCATAGAAAAGTTCAACTTCCACAACTACGACTGCTTACTTCATACGACATCGAATAAAGTGGATCCAAGACGTCGTGATCATAGAGAACGGGACAACGTGATGCCAGCCATGAATGTGGCTCGATCAAAGGATATGGTGGCCTTAAGAAGGTAAGTATTCCCATCCAATTAACATAAAACAATCCGCGTAATGGTTAGTTTAAAACCAGCAATCATCATCCAGTGAATAGATGCATGTGAAGTGGGATCGTCAGAGGTGTCCTGCACGGCGCAATGGTCGTAGGTTCATCCAGTCCTTCGTTCTTACAGTCGAACTCTGCCATCTATTTGGAACAAGGAAACCGGTAACAATTTTGTCTGAGCGGTTAAGAGCATTGGCTTCATACCCGACAGCCCTCTAAGTCATTGAAAAGACAGAAAAGGGCTGACTCAATCATCTCCACGATCCAACGAGCTGAATCGAATTCACTACGCACTGCCAGTGGATTGGGGAGTTGGTCGGATTTGCCTTTTGTCCGCCCACTGTACGTGGAATGCTCGACTTTGTATGAATTTGCCAATCGGGGGACTTTTTTCCGTAATTGCCGTGGACAACCTCGAGTTTGGGTTATAACAGTTTACAGCAGTAACAGCAGTACAATAATAATATGTAATATGTGACGATATTTGGTTAACTGGATATATACGAGTGAGATTGAAATGAGAACAAGTGATGCAACTGAAGGGAGCTAGTCGGACACTCGGGCTGGAGCACTGATAAACTCAGAGCCTGGATGAAGACCGAACGAACGCTGCGAGCACTTGAAGACGAAAGCTATGAGCTGTATTACTTCTGAAGTGGGTGGAGCTTTGTCAATGGGAACTAACGACCTTGCTGATCCAAGGCATGACACGGTACATGCGTGATAAGTACATCAATTGAGGCGGTATGCCAGAGGCTGGCGCCTGTGGCGCAGTGCTTGGAGGCGCAACTGCGGTGCGCACGTGAAATGCGCCCATGGCCCACCAAGCCTTCCATCCCTCCGGGGTGGGCAAATTGGTACCAGACTTGTCTGGGAGGATAGCAGCACTGGCTCGATACATTGGCCGGCCACCGCGAGTCATTGTAAAGGCCAGATATGCATTCAATCACCTCCAACGATGGTTAATGAAGTCGAATGCATGGCGCATCCCTCGCAGTACAATAATAATATGTAATATGTGACGCTATTTGGTTAACTGGATATATACGAGTGAGATTGAAATGAGAACAAGTGATGCAACTGAAGGGAGCTAGTCGGACACTCGGGCTGGAGCACTGATAAACTCAGAGCCTGGATGAAGACCGAACGAACGCTGCGAGCACTTGAAGACGAAAGCTATGAGCTGTATTACTTCTGAAGTGGGTGGAGCTTTGTCAATGGGAACTAACGACCTTGCTGATCCAAGGCATGACACGGTACATGCGTGATAAGTACATCAATTGAGGCGGTATGCCATAGGCTGGCGCGTGTGGCGCAGTGCTTGGAGGCGCAACTGCGGTGCGCACGTGGAATGCGCCCCCGGCCCACCAAGCCTTCCATCCCTCCGGGGTCGGCAAATTGGTACCAGACTTGTCTGGGAGGAGTGTCATATTTTGTTGAATTTCGGCTGTACTTAATTCAACTAAGTCAATCATTAAAGACATAGAGGTAAGGGTATAGACAAAATGTGGTACCGCAATGAAAAACTGCCCCAGCACACAAAAAGCTCTGAATTCAGTTGCTAAAAAAAATCGACAGGTGTTTCGGTGTAATCAGTTGAGTATCTCGCTTCAGATGGGGTCGTTCTGCTCTTGACGACGCGCGGTTCTTCAAACACGATGATTGCGTACAGTTTCTCGAAAAGGCTACCAAAAAGGTAAATTTGTGTTCGATAAATTCGTAGGTTTAAATCTATCCTGTTTTGCCACGATATGTAGCCTTACTCTACGCTCCCTATGAGTCATTTATGACTTATATGACCCGGCTTCCTAAACGGCAGCTCCGTTCTCAATGCGTTGGATGAGTTATGGATCGTTCCACTTTGACTTTGATCCTTTGGTCGTCATTTGAGACCACTAGTAACGAGCGAGGGGCGTTAGTTGCAAAAAAGATCTTCTAACGAATTCCTAGGAAGTTAAAGGGAAAAATCTCGTCGGAACATCAAAATATTAGTCAAGTCCATAGTGTTCTGAGGCGTCCACTATTCCTCGTGAAAGGACCAATTGTCCGACAAAGTACAAGTGAAATTGCTGCCGCAGCCTACCACTACGATTTCTTATGCATTTCTGATACGAATTTGTGAACTGCTATACTTAAAACCTCATCTTACAACGGATCGAAATAGCAAGTTTTGCAAATCGAAGAATTTGATTACCCATCACTGGTGGAGCTGGGTTCAGACGAAATGACAGCTGGAGTTATCACACGATTTAAGCAAAAGCAGGCCAACTTTTCATATCTGCTCGACTTTTCGTCTCTTGGTGTGAATCTTAAACTAGTCAAGTGTTTTTTTTTTGGTTAGTAAACAGTGCTTGATCTAAGAGACATCGCCATTTTCTGACGGAGAGAATGAGCAGTTTGTAGCAGTTTGCATTCAGTCACATATAGGTACAGCTGTTTTAAACTGTTTGATTCCAACTATTATTATTATTATAACTGAACTCATTACCATCGTTGCTCTAATATACATCGTGCCAGTTGCGGTAATACACAAAAGATGAAAAGGAAAACGATAACATTCGTTCTGGCACAATTTAGACTTAGCTCCATAAACTATCGCCATTTCTTTCTCAAGTGTCTCACTCCATAGGACTTCGGATATTTGTCATCAAAAAATCATGCTTCCAGAATACGGAGGGCCGTGTAGATAGGTGACAATTGGTGTTCTGATATACCCCCATGTCGATCCCTGGTTCGATATCGCTACGCGGGCCAACAAAGCTCCTCAACCTCCTAGGGTCAGTAAATCAATACCAGCATTGTATGGAAGGATATCAGCACTGGCTTAGTACTTCAGTAGGTCATCGCGAGTCTAGTATAGGCCAGATATGCATTCAATCACCTCTAGCGATGCCACGAATGAAATCGAACACATGGCTTATCTCATATGGATTGATTAGCACTGATCAATTTGTCTTTAATCACTTTACCATTTCCAATAACACATAGTTCCGTACCGGTTAGAGCTCGTAAAAGATGGTAATTTTCAGCCTGAACACCGTACTCAGTCAATTTCTTCTATCGAATCCACTGAGGATGAGACGTCGTTGGAAAACGATAATCGTCCTACTTTCACCATTGATAACCTTGGAAACAATTAGACGCCCTTCAAAGATTGTGCTTATAGGCAAAATGTGCGAATAATTCGCTGTATCCAATGAAATTTTGGGAGAGAAAGGAAAGTATTCCCTCACAATCATTAAATCGTTTCAATTTCTATTGTGAATTGCAAAGCATTTTACCAATTGAAATAAAACTTCTTAGGTGGAGTGCTAATTTAACACAATTATGAAAATATTAGTACATCGATTTTTTTAAAATCCCATAAATTTCTTCACCACGGTACCTTCATGAGATTTAAATTCTGTGGAATTAAGGATGTTTCATCCTCTTTCCAACTCTTTCTTCGACATCTCATTAACTCTAAACATTCAGGAATAGCAATGAGATCCATAAAAATAAATAATAACGCTTCGAAACCGACTTTCCTTGAACGTCGGTGTGCTTAATCAATATGTATTCTTTCTTTGATGAGCTTACACGAGGTTGATAACAATATTTATTATCGGCTAACGTTTCGACGTCTTCGTCTTCGTCTATAAATTTTGTTATCAACCTCGTGTAAGCTCATCAAAGAAAGAATACATATAAATAATAACCTTCATCACACCAAAAGATACCCTTCGACACCAACTTTTTCGCGCGCTTTGCAGTATTCTATTACTCCGAACGCTAAATCAACGTGTTGAGCGAAAAGGATTAAGGGAACGCCTCTGTAAAACACACAGTAATGAATAGATCTGGAAGGAGATAGGAGAGTGCGCAAATTTGGTTAGAAGAAGCTTGGATTTCAGACACTACCAGGAAGCTCTACCGAGCAAGTAAATTGTTGATTTTTTATTTCAATTTTTTATATGACGAGTTTACACGTCTACTTGCGGATGAGATCCAGCACTTCTCACATTCGACTCGTTTCCTCGTATCCCAAATTATAGCTTAAGAGTCCAAATACCGACTTTTGAAGATTGGATCTATGAATGAGCTGAACAAAATAGGAGACTTTAAGCTATGAAGCGCTCTTTCTTTTTTAAGAAACTACTCGACGCGATCCGTTGATCTTTTAATAGGTACTACTTTCTAATCGACGTCGGCTGTTCAGATCGCTCTTAATTTAAACCGATGCCTATTAATTATTAAGCTCGTTATAATCAAATTTTTACCATTGTGACCTCGAATTAATACACCTATTCTTCTATCCTAAACGATGGCGCTGTTTTCCAGCTAGACGGTGTGAGTGCTCCCAGCTACAGTTCAAAAGAGATCGTTCAAGCGTGGTGAGCAGTGCTCCCAGCGTGGTTGAAGTATCAGCCCACCTCACTGCTACATAAAAGGAAGACGGGAGGACTGCGGAGTTGACACAATGAGAGGGTATTTTCGGGTTTCTTAGTTCGTAAATGACTTCTTTAGCAGGCCCTAATGCGACCCTAGCTCCTCTACTTCATGTGTCTAATTGCTTTCCTTTCCTATCACTGGGACTGAAATTTGGGATTAGAGTATTCATAGGAATTATTAACTTTTTTGCTGAACTGAAATGCATATAAATTCGTCTTCCACCAGAATTTAAAATTGAAATTGAACCAAGAGTCATAAATTGAATACATTCCCCACAAGCGTCATTCCCTTTAAGTTCAGCGAAATCCGACCGTTTTTTCAACGCGCTATAATAATCCAACCAACCAACGTGCTGTAACAACCAACAATCATTCTACGTTGCTAGATATTGAGATCACGACAACGGTGTTAGCAAATTGAGACTCCACACAGATGCCAGCCATTGAATTCCTCTTTCACTCAGCTATCACCTGTATCACCTGCAGTCCCGTTGACCGCCGAGTGACTCGAATGGGCGCCAGTAAATCCTCTATTTTTCCTTGTCGCGTGCAAGTGTAGCCCAGTGGGTTCTGCTCACCTTAGGGACTCGTCGAGCATCATATCTTTCTTCTAGGCTTTTCGTGAAGAACTCTGACCATCGGGTCGGTGGTCTTCTTGCAGTACGTTTAACATCCCGAGAAATCCACTCACTAACAGCACTTGCCTATCGGTTATCATTCATACGCATTACGTGTCCGGCCCACCTTATCTTTGACTGTTTGACGTATAGAACGGCATCTTTGACTTTTGATCGTTTACGCAGGTCGGAGCTTCGGATCCCATCCCTTACTTGTGCGAAACGGGATACTCCTGGCATCGTCCTTTCGACTGCGCGTTTGATAACGCTGAGTGATCTTTCATCCTGCTTACGCAGCGACCAGGTTTTTGACGCATACGTTAGGGCAGGAAAAATCGTTGAGCCGAAAAGGTGGACACGGAGTCGGGTGTTCTTTGTTCTCTTCACTACATCCTCATTACTCTTGAAAGTTTCCCAAGCCGCTCGTTTCCTTCTGCTCAGCTCTGCCGCTAAGTCGTTCATCATATTGATTTTCCGACCTAGATAGACATAACTGGAGCATTCGGAGATAGTCGTTCCGTTGAGCGTGAATGAGGCAAACGAAACCAATCCGTTCTTCATAAACACCGTTTTGTAAGATTCAGTCGAACACCAATCTTTCCACAAGCTTTATCAAAGTCCGCAAGCATACGTTCCGCTTGGCTAATGTCTGGTGTTATAAGGACGATATCATCAGCAAAGCGAAGGTGATGCATCTGCATCGATTTTCACTCCCGTGTTGTCCCATTCCAATGTTGGCATGACGTTCTTGAGGGCGACGATAAGTGGTCTCGGCGAAATTGTATTGCTTTGTCTAACCCCTCTATTGACGTCAACGTTAATATCTTTGTAGAATGGGATGAAATTTTGGTTGTGAAATTTTTGTACAGGTCGCGAAGAATCTTTAGGTACTGAGTAGGAACTCCTTGACTATCAAGGGCTTCCATGACTGCTTCTATCTCGATTAAATTAAACGCCTTCTGTAAGTCGATGAAAGTGAGACAGAGCGGTCTTTTGTACTCTCGCAATACTTCAATAAGCCTTGTCATAGTGTGATTGTGGTCCATCGTACTGAATCCTTCTAGAAACCCTGCTTGCTCACATAGCTGTCCTTCTTCCAGTGTATTGTCAATCCTGTTTAGGGTGAGTTGAGTGAAAAGTTTGTAGACGACGGACAACAAGCAGATTGGGCGATAGTGGTCTATACCGTGTAGGTCCCCTTCTTGAACAACAACACGGTCTTACTGGTCTTCCACTGGGTAGGGATCTTGCATTCAGACAGGTAACGTGAGAAGAGCCGAGCCAGTGTGCTTAGGAGGACTGGCGGAAGGTTCTTCAGATGTTCTGATCTTATCCTGTCCGGACCTGGTGCTGTTGTGAGTTGAATAAGTCCCAGTTTGCGGTGGTTCTGGGACATTGGTTTTTGAATTTAGCGGCTTTTCCTCCTTTCCGCGAAAAATAAA
>MQTX01000048.1:1943794-1990009 GCA_009735665.1 Angiostrongylus cantonensis
CCTATGTGACGTTCCTCAGACGATCTTCTTGGTACGATCTTGGCATTGAAATCTCCAATGATGACCTTAAAGAATGTATAGTCTTCTCTGTAGAACCTCTCCAAATCTATGTAGAACGCTTCGATTTCTTCTTCATCATTGTTTGATGTTAGCGCGTAAGCGACGAAATTTGTCAAAGCCGGTGTTGATCCACATCTTTTTAATCGTAAACGTCCGATTCGGGTTGTAAGCTGTTCGAATGAATCGATGTTCATGGACAAACTCGTGTTGACGAGAACGCCGATACCGCCTACGCCTCTACTGTCGCGTGTTCCAAGGAACAGTTCTTCTCCAGTGTCATAGACAGCGCTGAATGCGTGGCGTCGTCTCATCTCGGCCAGGCCGATGACGTCGTACCTTTTCGTTCTTGGTTGCATGAGCAAATTTTCTATCGAGGAATCGGATGCAAGTCTACGTGCATTGTAGAAACAGGTCTTCACCATAGTTCTTCGTGATACGAGGAGCTTCCATTGGTTCGGAGATTTTAGCAGATTTTCCGTACTCATCCTACCCAACGCTGCGAAATTGGAGGCTCTTTCGGGGTCAGGGGGATGAGGCCCGCTTTTTTTTTTACTGTTTAGCATATTTGATACCCACGTATAGCTTGCTGAGCTCTGAACGTGGGGGCGGGGTATACTCGCAAGTAGCTTGCCAGGCTCTCCCAAAGTTTATATGTTAAAGGCGACTCCTAATCGCTTCCCATATACTTCCCTGTCACTTGATTGCAAGCTTCTCGCCGAATTGACTCGAAGAATACAATCCGCATAAAGGGAGAATGCACCCACACCCGCAGGCATGAATACGCCTAGTAAATACAGAATGTATGTGCCAAATCGGCGCAGCAGAAACAGGGAGTGCATCCCCTGGACCCACCTGCGCTTGAGGAAATCAAAGGTCGCTTTTGGTCTGCGATTAACCCCCCATCCGCCACCTGGGGACGCGCCACGTAGCCTCGCGACTAACCGGCTCGAGATCTCTCATATGAGGGAGATCCGTGGTTGACTTTACTAGCTGATAAAATACAACAATCTGACAATACCTAGTTGAGCGAACGAGCTGAGCGAAACACTAACTGGATGACTAGTAGTGCTCCGTATATTTCTACTGTAGTGGGCGAAGTTTTACAGAAAAAACTAGAGACAATGCTCAGAGGAAGATTGTAGAATGTTTCTCAATTAGTAAAAACTCGTAGCGTTGCTTGCACAGAATGTTCCTGAGAGCTACACAAAAGCTTATGCAAATAGTTGATTATGACGGCAAACGGTGAGTGCTGCAGTGGCAGGCTGCTCCGTTAGTGTATGAACGGCCGGACAGAGAAAAACAGTTCTTATAAAGAAGTTACAGAAATCTTTTCCAGTCAGCTGCGAAGCAGATGTGTGAGATGGTAGCTAAGAAACAATTTAAGGAAAATGCAAGGGTAAATGTAGGATAATCATCAGTAAACAGTCAAGATAGGAAACATATAATTAAACAGGAAATAGGAACTATTCGGGTAATAGTTACTATGCGATCCACTTCACTGGATTCGACGCAATGAGAAAACGAACATCCGTATCATCGGGTCGACCATCTGCAGACCACCGACTGCGATCAGTTCGGCTCTGAAGAAAAGAAGGCGCTAATACTTCATCCGAATTTCTTCCTCTCTCAATGAATCTCATGTTACCTCAATAGTCTTGGAAGGTGTTTTGACTAAACAAATATTCGAACACGATGACAGTAAGCAGAAAAAGCCGTGTCCAAAAGAAGGAAACCTTGTGAAAGTGTTGTAAATGCAAAAACAAGCTGGGAATGTGGGCTTGCAGATGAGGGTAAGGGTAGCACAGCAATGTCGTGTGGTATATGATTTGACGTTACACTCACACATACTTTGCACACAATGCATCTCGAACGTTATGTTTTACAAAGGTTGAACCAGTATGCAATACAAATTTTTCCTGGAATAAAACATATTACAGGACTAGTTGTGCCTTTGAGCAATTGATCTTCTGCGAAACAGTTAAGTTTACCTTTTGGTGCTTAAATTTTACCTTTTCGTACTTAAATCTGAGGAGATGGAGGTTTTAAATTTGACACTTCTACGACTCTAGCGAAGTATAATCCAAAGTGGATAATGTTAAAAGCCTACAAGAAGGAAGTTTTCGAAGACCAGCTCAATTCGTGATTGTACTTTACGAAACCACCGATCTCTTTCATATGAGAGACCTCGAGCCAGTTAAACGCTAAGCTAGGTGATGCGTCCACATCAGGTGAATAGAGGGTTAATCCCAGACCAAAAGCGAACTTTGCTTCCTCTAGACACCGGTGGATCCAGGAGATGGACTCCCTGTTTCTGTTGCGCCGATTTGGCACATACTTTCCGTATTTGCTAGGAGTATTCATGCATGCGTGTGTGGGTGCATTCTCGCTTTATAGGGATTGTATTCTACGAGTCAATTCGTCCAAAAGACTGCAATCAAGTGACAGGGAAGTATATAGGAAGCGGTTAGGAGTGGCGTCCAACAAATAAGCTCCATGTCCACTCTGGGACAGCCTGGCAACCTACCCGTGAGTATACCCAACCCCAACGTTCAGAGCCCAGCAAGCTATACGTGGGTATAAAAAAGCTAAAAACAGTAAAAGAAACGGGCTCCATTCCCCTGACACCGAAAGAACCCCAATTCGGCAGCGTTGGGTATGACTATTACGGAGAGGCTGCTAAAATCTCAGGGCCAATGGAAGCTGCCTGGATCGCGAAGAACTAAAGTGACGATCTGCAGCTACAATGCACGGACACTTGCATCCGAGTTCTCGATAGAAGACTCGACGATGCAGGCGAGAAAGATTAGGAGCGACGTCATCAGCCTGGTCGAGACCAGAAGACGCCACCCATTCAACGCCGTATATGACACCGGAGAAGAACTGTTCTTCGGAACATGCGACAGTAGAGGAGTCAGCAGCGTCGGCGTTCTCGTCAACACGAGTTTGGAAATGAACATCGATTCATTTGAACAATAAACTACACGGATTGGATATTTACGGTTGAAGAAATGTGATGAGCACAGGCTTTGACAAACTTCGTCGTCTAGGCTCCGACACCAAACAATTACAAACATGAAGTCGAAGGACTCTACAAGGAGTTAGAGGACTAGATTGGAACCCACGGATTAAATGGAACGAGCAGGTTGAGCGGCAGTCTGAGTTGATCATAAAGACCAAGACCATCTCTCGCATTTCCAGAAACCGTGCTATCAGTGCCGGAAGTAGAAGTCTCTCAATGGAGAGTGGTATAACGGAATAGACTACATCACAGTAAATAGAAGGTTTGGCCTAACCGATCTTGCTGTTTTCCCGATATTCTACACGGGATTAGACCACAGCATCCTTCGCCCAAGATTTCAAGACCTTTATGTATCCGCGTAGAAGAGCACCTAGATGGCAAACGAAAAGCAAAACAAGGCACGCCACTATGGACGCATAGGATACAAAAGCATAGTGGAGACGATTTTGACGTAAGAGCGACTATCCTCGAACGGGATACTAAAACACTAACACGCAAACTCCTCGAGGCTGTTTGGATAAATGCCGAAAATTCTACAATGAAAGCAGGGAGGAATGTCCCGAAATCACGCGGGATCTCGCCCCTTACCTTCGTATCGATCGTTGGTTGGGGGTGCTGCATTCGTCAGCCATATGCGACTCTGAGCGGCTGTTCTTCTTCGGTGGAAGACAGGTGAAAAAAGCGATGGGTTTTTTTCGAGAAGCCGTAGATCTTGTAATTATCGCTCAGATTTTCATCTTTCTGTTTGTGCTGTTGAAGTGTCTGACCTAGTAAGTTGCGTATTGGTGTACCCTTCCAGGCTCTGAAGAAGGCGATTCTGCCGAAACGTCATCTACGATTGTGTTATATGTGTGTTATTGCATAGAAGTAAACGTATGGTGTTTAACAACCACGCGATTGCTAAGAGAGAAAACGACGAATTCATAATTCAGTGCCGAGGTTAATAGAAAGTCGATCCTGGGTACCGAAATTTTAGATTATTGATTTCGTCTACACTATGAAAAACAACAGAGGACCATTTTCTCCTGGGGACGCTTCTCAAGAAATTTCAATGCAAGACGTAAGTACGTGCATGCGAGAGATTTTGTCATCGACATAATAACAGACCATCTAAATTCCGAATCTTGGTTGATCTAATGAGTGAAGAACCTGAAGAGCTGCGCTGCGCTGATGACGAAGCTAATGGGTCTGATCGTTTGGCTCCTCTTGTCTTCCGTATACTGGGTGTTGATCGTTACACGTTGCACGGTCTCTTCATGCCACTTTATTCTATTTCAATTTTATATTGCAGACCACTTAATGAAGCCAGACACCTTGCTGTGATCGACATGAAATGGGAAATTTTGTGGAGAAATCTATTTTCTGACCCTGATATTCGGCAAACACTCCTGATTTACTGTGTCTATTTCATGGTTCGCAACAACTAACCTGAATGGATACAAGTAAATT
Organism: Angiostrongylus cantonensis; assembly: GCA_009735665.1. Lineage (NCBI taxonomy): Eukaryota > Metazoa > Nematoda > Chromadorea > Rhabditida > Metastrongylidae > Angiostrongylus > Angiostrongylus cantonensis. The sequence goes on from MQTX01000048.1 coordinate 1,948,323, forward strand.
GTTGTCATCTCACAACGATCCAAACAAAGTTGTTAGTTGATCTCTGTCAAGGAGAGGAACTGTATAAATTCATCGACTCCTTGCTTAACACAGAGTTTTTTTAGAAGAGAATTTCCGAGTTTATCGAGCCGCCATTCGCATAGTCGCGTTACGAATCGCCATTGTCTCACAACTATGTTACAAGTAACGTAGCCGAGAACTTGGTCTCACTCAAAAAAGAGAAATATGCGGAATCCGAAGTTCCCCTAGAATCCAGTAGAGATAAACCTACGGACGATGCTCCTTTTTCATATGAAACAAACACGATTTCCATCGTGGACAAAGAAGACTGGAAACTCTTGGTTGCACCACAATATGTTTGGTTGCACCACAATATGTAAAATTGAATTACTAGGAGAATTCAAGATCTCCTGGACTTCAATTTGATGGCGCCAATCAATCTGCAATATATTTCATCCCTTATAAGTAGCAGAGGAACATCTAGCTTTAAAGTTGGGGAAACATCAACATACTGCTCTAGACCATAAGGCAGAAAAGCATGACGGGAATATTTTTGAAGTGGCAGTCACGATCTTGTTGCGGGAATCAAAAACACTGAAGTGCAACACTTTTTCAGCACTTTGAACGGACTGCAAAAGTCCGGAAATAGAAAGGACCACCACCTTTTCGTCACACTTATCTCCGTGCCTTATTTCAGGTTAATATTTTAGTCTGATTGAGGTTGATTCTTCATCGTATGCGAGCCACAGAGTATTCACTGAATAGCAAAGCAGATAGCGGACGGTGCGGGCTATGTTTTTGTACGGAGTGGTGGGCTGGTGCATGGAAACTTCTCGCGGGTTCCAGTGCGGGATTTTCTTAAATACTACGGCTATAAAAATCTGGTGATTACCTATTACATGGTACATGACATATACCGCCTATACATTACGATGTATCAGCGACAGTTTTTCGTGTATTTAGCAATGAATCCGTGTCAGACAAGGCATCTCAAAGCGATGTGATGGCTAACAAGTTAGGGGATCTTGTCACTGACATTTTCAAGAGACGGCGATTGGCAAATTCTTTTGGGCTGAGGCATATATTCTTTTATTTCTCCCGAATTTCTCATGGGAAATTCAGGATATTAAGCAGAACGCTTGTGAAATGATGGCTCTAGATACGACTGTTCCTTCGTGTTGTTTGCTTATTTGATAAATTTGTTCCAAAAGATTGCCGATTGTAACTGCTGCCGCGACTGTAGTTGCTTCCCCAATTTTTTTTTTAGAAAATAAAGTTGATTTTCTAGCAATTAATAAATTTATGACATACGGCGCAAGAACACATTGGTCAAAAATACATCATAAAATCTATGCAATATTCTACACGGGATTAGACCACAGCATCCTTCGCCCAAGATTTCAAGACCTTTATGTATCCGCGTAGAAGAGCACCTAGATGGCAAACGAAAAGCAAAACAAGGCACGCCACTATGGACGCATAGGATACAAAAGCATAGTGGAGACGATTTTGACGTAAGAGCGACTATCCTCGAACGGGATACTAAAACACTAACACGCAAACTCCTCGAGGCTGTTTGGATAAATGCCGAAAATTCTACAATGAAAGCAGGGAGGAATGTCCCGAAATCACGCGGGATCTCGCCCCTTACCTTCGTATCGATCGTTGGTTGGGGGTGCTGCATTCGTCAGCCATATGCGACTCTGAGCGGCTGTTCTTCCTCGGTGGAAGACAGGTGAAAAAGCGATGGGTTTTTTCGAGAAGCCGTAGATCTTGTAATTATCGCTCAGATTTTCATCTTTCTGTTTGTGCTGTTGAAGTGTTTGACCTAGTAAGTTGCGTATTGGTGTACCCTTCCAGGCTCTGAAGAAGGCGATTCTGCCGAAACGTCATCTACGATTGTGTTATATGTGTGTTATTGCATAGAAGTAAACGTATGGTGTTTAACAACCACGCGATTGCTAAGAGAGAAAACGACGAATTCATAATTCAGTGCCGAGGTTAATAGAAAGTCGATCCTGGGTACCGAAATTTTAGATTATTGATTTCGTCTACACTATGAAAAACAACAGAGGACCATTTTCTCCTGGGGACGCTTCTCAAGAAATTTCAATGTCTAGCAAGACGTAAGTACGTGCATGCGAGAGATTTTGTCATCGACATAATAACAGACCATCTAAATTCCGAATCTTGGTTGATCTAATGAGTGAAGAACCTGAAGAGCTGCGCTGCGCTGATGACGAAGCTAATGGGTCTGATCGTTTGGCTCCTCTTGTCTTCCGTATACTGGGTGTTGATCGTTACACGTTGCACGGTCTCTTCATGCCACTTTATTCTATTTCAATTTTATATTGCAGACCACTTAATGAAGCCAGACACCTTGCTGTGATCGACATGAAATGGGAAATTTTGTGGAGAAATCTATTTTCTGACCCTGATATTCGGCAAACACTCCTGATTTACTGTGTCTATTTCATGGTTCGCAACAACTAACCTGAATGGATACAAGTAAATTGTTGTCATCTCACAACGATCCAAACAAAGTTGTTAGTTGATCTCTGTCAAGGAGAGGAACTGTATAAATTCATCGACTCCTTGCTTAACACAGAGTTTTTTTAGAAGAGAATTTCCGAGTTTATCGAGCCGCCATTCGCATAGTCGCGTTACGAATCGCCATTGTCTCACAACTATGTTACAAGTAACGTAGCCGAGAACTTGGTCTCACTCAAAAAAGAGAAATATGCGGAATCCGAAGTTCCCCTAGAATCCAGTAGAGATAAACCTACGGACGATGCTCCTTTTTCATATGAAACAAACACGATTTCCATCGTGGACAAAGAAGACTGGAAACTCTTGGTTGCACCACAATATGTTTGGTTGCACCACAATATGTAAAATTGAATTACTAGGAGAATTCAAGATCTCCTGGACTTCAATTTGATGGCGCCAATCAATCTGCAATATATTTCATCCCTTATAAGTAGCAGAGGAACATCTAGCTTTAAAGTTGGGGAAACATCAACATACTGCTCTAGACCATAAGGCAGAAAAGCATGACGGGAATATTTTTGAAGTGGCAGTCACGATCTTGTTGCGGGAATCAAAAACACTGAAGTGCAACACTTTTTCAGCACTTTGAACGGACTGCAAAAGTCCGGAAATAGAAAGGACCACCACCTTTTCGTCACACTTATCTCCGTGCCTTATTTCAGGTTAATATTTTAGTCTGATTGAGGTTGATTCTTCATCGTATGCGAGCCACAGAGTATTCACTGAATAGCAGAGCAGATAGTGGACCGTGCGGGCTATGTTTTTGTACGGAGTGGTGGGCTGGTGCATGGAAACTTCTCGCGGGTTCCAGTGCGGGATTTTCTTAAATACTACGGCTATAAAAATCTGGTGATTACCTATTACATGGTACATGACATATACCGCCTATACATTACGATGTATCAGCGACAGTTTTTCGTGTATTTAGCAATGAATCCGTGTCAGACAAGGCATCTCAAAGCGATGTGATGGCTAACAAATCTAGCTTTAAAGTTGGGGAAACATCAACATACTGCTCTAGACCATAAGGCAGAAAAGCATGACGGGAATATTTTTGAAGTGGCAGTCACGATCTTGTTGCGGGAATCAAAAACACTGAAGTGCAACACTTTTTCAGCACTTTGAACGGACTGCAAAAGTCCGGAAATAGAAAGGACCACCACCTTTTCGTCACACTTATCTCCGTGCCTTATTTCAGGTTAATATTTTAGTCTGATTGAGGTTGATTCTTCATCGTATGCGAGCCACAGAGTATTCACTGAATAGCAAAGCAGATAGCGGACGGTGCGGGCTATGTTTTTGTACGGAGTGGTGGGCTGGTGCATGGAAACTTCTCGCGGGTTCCAGTGCGGGATTTTCTTAAATACTACGGCTATAAAAATCTGGTGATTACCTATTACATGGTACATGACATATACCGCCTATACATTACGATGTATCAGCGACAGTTTTTCGTGTATTTAGCAATGAATCCGTGTCAGACAAGGCATCTCAAAGCGATGTGATGGCTAACAAGTTAGGCGATCTTGTCACTGACATTTTCAAGAGACGGCGATTGGCAAATTCTGTTGGGCTGAGGCATATATTTTTTTATTTCTCCCGAATTTCTCATGGGAAATTCAGAATATTAAGCAGAACGCTTGTGAAATGATGGCTCTAGATACGACTGTTCCTTCGTGTTGTTTGCTTATTTGATAAATTTGTTCCAAAAGATTGCCGATTGTAACTGCTGCCGCGACTGTAGTTGCTTCCCCAATTTTTTTTTTAGAAAATAAAGTTGATTTTCTAGCAATTAATAAATTTATGACATACGGCGCAAGAACACATTGGTCAAAAATACATCATAAAATCTATGCATGTCTATCATGATAATAACTTACTCTACTAACCATCTTGAAACCAGCGAGAATAGTAGAGGCAGGAATTGACTTCATCTGTTCTGCGATCAGGCAGACTTTGGCTAGGCTCCAGGGAAACGCAGTGACTTAACCAACAAAATTCCGAAAGATGGAGATTTTGCCGCGGCCCTCACAACCAGGGAAGATGGGACATCCAAGTATCCAAGTAGTTATCCAAGTTGTGCCATGAAAATAAGGAAACGAGTGATCGTCTAGACTGAGAAATCCACAAATTTTCTGAAATAGCTGTCAGTTAACACACAAAGAATAAAGGATGGGAAACTCGATATTGATCAAACATGAATCATGAACTGACACATCCCAGAACAAGCTTCTTTCCATTTATTCGGCATTTTTAAAAATCGCAGCAGACTCACCCATTAAGAGCTCCTGGTACACATAGCCCAGTGATCGCCTGTGGTAAATACTCGGGAACGTTCTACTTTCGTATTTCAGGCTACTTGAACGCTACGCGTTTACCTTCTAGACCAGCCCACATAATATTTCATATTTTCAAGATGCAAAAGCAAAAAAAAAACTTTCGGACCTTTCTAGGATATAATGATACACATCATTTCAAGCGAACACCCCTGTACGTCGCACACTGAATTAACGGTTAGTGTAACCATTCAGTGGTGGTTTCTATTCCACCTGGGAAGGTCGTATAAAACGATTGCATAGCAGGAAAACGGCATCAATCGGACCTCTGCATGTATTGTCAGCATTATCATCTTCTGTTTACTTAAATAATATCTTAATTATGAAATAAGTAAGGTTCACTGTGTTTCTCCTCTCCACTATATTACACTATTAACCGTTAACGCCAAAGTGGAATTTTCATATAACAAAGAGAGACCACAAATGATTATGAAGGAAACAACCACAAAGACGCTGAGATAACCACAGGTGTCTGGCCACGATGGATAAACTAGCAAGACTCCGAAAAAGTAGAAATTTGCCTGATACCCGCACAACCGGTCAGGACGGGCTATCCGAGTATCCAAGTAACTTTTGCGATAAGCGCAATATGCTATCGATTATGGCCAGCAGCATTTTCGATCACGGCACAAACACTTGGCCACCACTGTCAGTATTCTGGAGCTCAGTCATCGACCTCCCTAACATGGTAGAAAAGTTAGCCATTCGACATATTCGTGATGATCTCAAGTTCTTTTGCCGCTCCCGATGCACATTGAAAACAACCAGCGAACAGCCCACATTGCCAGCAAAAATGGCACTCCATTCTCCCTCTGGGTACATTAAGCAAACGGAATTATACTATCACGTCAGACTATATATTCTCTGAGGAGCAGCATAATATCTACAAACACCATAGTATACGCGCATAGTCGATGGTTCCAGACAGCCCCGAGCTCGTCCATTCTAGCATTCCTTCGGGATAAAGGATAAAAAGATAAAGGTCTCGGCGTTGATCAATCCATGAGGGATGCGCTATGCAATCGGCTTCATTAAGCTGGTGGTGATTGAATGCATACGTCTTTAATGCATAATGCCTTTACAATGGCTCGTGGTGGCCTACCGATGTATTGAGCCAATGCTGCTATCCTCCCAGACAAGTCTGGTACCATTTTGCCGACCCGGGAGTGTGGTAGGCTTGGTGAGCCACGCGCACGGTGAAAGACCTCGTGTGTGTGTGTGTGTGTGTGTGTGTGTGTGTGTGTGTGTGTGTGTGTGTGTGTGTGTGTGTGTGTGTGTGTGTGTGTGTGTGTGTGTGGCAGGGCACCTCCAACCACTGTGCTCTATTCCTTCGAGATAGACAAATTGATAACAGAGTCGTAGTTAAGAGTTCCTTCTGATATGAAAACGCCAGTGATCGCTTGTGGCAAACGCCTTGGAATGTCCTTCCTATCGTAGTTCGTGCTGCTCGCACGCTAAGCATTTCCCCTTTGAACCAGTTCAAGTAGCATTTTTTTCTTCGAAAACCGAAATAACAAAAAAGAAAATATCTGAATCATTCCAAAATGCGCATACCCTCTCTGTCTCAAGGAAACAGCTCTGTATGTTACTCTTAAATTAACGCTTAATGGTAACTCTACTGAACTTTCCATTCCACCGTGCGACGTCGCATAAAAAGAAATCATAGCAGGAAACCGGATTCAGTCCAACTGCTGTATGTAGCACCGATGTCTTCGTAATTTGCTCCCCTAAATAAAGAATACGATGGAGACAAAATAAATAACCTTTACTGGATTTGTTCTTTCAATTCAAATTACACTACAATGCGTTGACACCAATGTGAAATTTCCATACAACAAACAGCACCATAGATGATGATGAGGGAAGCATTTTACACTATGGACCTCGATGGAATTTAAGCTTGTACAATTATTTTGAGCTAAGCACGTATCTGATGAAGAAAATAAAGCATCTACACTACCAAACACCCTACTTACTTGGATACTTAAACTCCATCTTCACTGGTTATGCAGGCACCAGCATAATTTCCATTGTTTCGGAGTTTTGCTAGCTTAGCCATTGTGGATCCCTGGAGTCCCGAGGTTAGCCTGGCCAAAGTCTGCCCCAGGTCGTCACTGTCAAAGGCAGTCGCACCCTTGTGGATCAGTGAGAGGTTTGCCACCATGTCCGCCGTCAGATCTGCCCCAATCCCTTGTCTACGTAGAAGTCAGCTCACATTTGACTTAAAGTGTTGCATGAACATCTTAAGTTACATTTGCTAACAAAACAGGATTTCTAAAAATGAAATTATGAGGCTTTGTTGCATAAGCACCTTTCAACGATTTGCCTCCTCATCGCAGCTAGGTGTTCCTGGGTGTCGGACGGCGATGTTCAGCGGGGGGATTCGTCCCCTCGGCAGGGTCTCCCACGCTGAGAAGGAGTCCGGCGTTCCCATCAGGAAACCAAGCTAAGAGCAAACCAATACCAGGATCCGCCAGCGTCCTGGTATCAAAGTCGCATAGTGGCAAATCTCCCTCTGATCCACAAGGGTTGCGACTCTCCGTGGTGGTGAAGACTGGGGCAGACTGGCCAGGCTGACTTCGGGATTCCAGGGAAACACAATGGCTTAACCAGCAAATCTCCGATAAATGGTGATTATGCTGGGGCCCGTACAACGGGTTCAGTGGGGACGGGCCGTTCAAGTGTCAAATGTCAAGTGCTAAGTTGCATAAGCAACGTACTTTTTCCGGCGAAAGTCCAAGTTTATAATTCGAGGATAGAAGCAATTTCGTTCAATAAGTGTCTTAACCGATCGTTGATGTCTCTGACTGTTCTGCACGCGGCATGTGTGAAATTTAGACTACACTTTAATTTTCTAAAATCCGTACTTTTAAACAGACTTCAAATTGAAACGATTGAGAAATCTGTACCTATCAGCTTCTAGACGATAAATCAAAGTTTGTTCTAAGAACATTTTATCTTTAATTTCCTTAAGCACTTTATTAGATGAAAAGTATGAAAGAGCAGATGAAAACTCGGTAACCTTCCTCATAGCAGCTAGAAAAAAATTATTGGTCCATGATGTGCTTTTTAAAAAGTGAATTGACTTCTCTGACACCGCTTGAGAGAAGTATCAAACATGAAATGAACAATATGATAGAAATAAAAAACCACACGTTCTCACCCGGTGCACTGCTTGCAGTCGAACATACGGGCTAAATTTATGTCGGTACTGTATGTTCGGTTTAATTCGTGAGTTTGCGCGAGGGTGTTAAACAACTTTTATTCGACCAACACTTCGACGACTTCGGCTTCACCAAAGCTCTTGTGATCGATTGTCCACTGCCGTTCGTCATCGCGATGTGGGTCTTCGTTTTCCCAACCCCACATAACACGAACAACACCGTCAATGTTGAAAGAACTTGGTCAAGTAAGGTTCACTTATTCAACACACTGCTAGCAAATTAAATGACACTTTTTATGCACACCGACAACGACCCGTTGAGGAAGATTTCAGAAGGTAAGCCGCGGCTAAAAATAGCTTCAAAAGATGTTCCAAAAACCTAGAACATGATAGAGTAAACGGCTAGGTTCAAATTTCCAATAGATCCTCTTTCGATAAAGTGAGTCGAGCTGCATCTATGGAATTAGGAACCAGCACTATTGATATGTAATCCATTACATAAGTTAACCAGCACTTTTAAGTTCGGTTCCTAGAGCACAACTTAGAAAAGCAGAGGAATTACTGAAACATATGATCAAATAGGAAAAGCTTAAAATGACAGAAACTTAACCAACGTGGTAAACAGACATATAAAGAGGAAACCGAAAAACCATTTTCCAAAATCACCCAGATCTCTTAGTATAAAAAAATTTCCGGAAATTGAGAGTACGACAAAGGTTCATTATAATGACTGCATTATTAAAAACAAAGGCCATCTTTCCATTGAATTAACCTCTCTCGAATGCTTCCATCATAGCTTTAAACCCATTAATGTTATGAACTAAAGACATTTTCGTCGAAACGCTTTTTAATTAACAAGATTCCTTCCCGTTAACGTAGCCATCACTCCCCTAAATCCCTGTAAACGGGATAACTTCATGAACAATTTCATACAATTTAATCCACCGAGGTTTCTAACCGGTTTAGTTAATTTAAAAAAAACTTAAGGTTTTTAAAACTTAAGGTTTTTAAAGGTTTTTAAAAAAAACTTAAAAAAACTAAAAAACTTAAAAAACTAACATCAACACCAACACCTTGTCATTTTGAACTAGCAGAGCTCCAAGAAGAAACTTACTTGCAATTGTTCATCAAGAAAGAAATTGCATATAAAGTCCTGATTCCATCCGGTTGTGACATAGAGAATATAAACGATCCAACTAATAGATTCCGAGACGGAACTACTGTCATTTTATGCATAAGTGGATTGGACTTAAGGTATTACATCAACACCAACACCTTGTCATTTTGAACTAGCAGAGCTCCAAGAAGAAACTTACTTGCAATTGTTCATCAAGAAAGAAATTGCATATAAAGTCCTGATTCCATCCGGTTGTGACATAGAGAATATAAACGATCCAACTAATAGATTCCGAGACGGAACTACTGTCATTTTATGCATAAGTGGATTGGACGGCAGTTGTGCACTGCAACGCACAAATGGTAGGTGAAAACGACAAGAAAAGAAAAACCCAACCTGAAGACTTGTTCGGCCAGAACAAACTTTGTCACAAACACCTCATCACTGATATGATCAGGAACATTTATCGGCAAGTCAAGAACCGAGATATCGTCATCATGAACAGACCCACGATACGATTCAGAGGTTAACCTGAGCAAGCACGATTATTTAAGAAATCATAAAATAACTGCTCAATGAAACAATTATTCAGTCACTAAAATCACTTTGGATCCTTGAATGGCTGAAATGATGTTGTCGGTGCGTCAGGCAACGATTCTGCTAATGGCGATAGGCAGAACCCACTCAACTCGCTGTGTGTAGAAATCGTACCGCCAATTCCAGAATCAACGCAAGAAGTCGTTAATGCTAAGGAGCAAGAGCGATGAGCCGTAAAAGCCATAAATGGAGTAAATGCACCTTACCGTTTGCCAATTTCTCGAATGGTTGTTCCTCTCTTTCATCAACTTGTTCAGTCACTCTTTCATTGTCCGAGGTCTTCGTGAATGGCGAGATGCATGTATTCCTAGGAGCAACCATGGAGTTCCCAGACGTCTTCCTGTTCATAACACGCGCATAACAAAGTGCGTTAATTGCACCGAATTTTTAACAGTAGGTGCCCAATGCATAACTCTGCCCTATTATCGGGTTTTATGGGCTTGGTATAGGTTGACCCCATTTTGGGCAATGGATAGTAGCCCTATGCTAGATAAGCAAACCACAATTTCTCAACCCACAGAACGGTTTACCGCCTAATAGGAGCTGGGATGTGTTCCTGGGTGTCGGACTGCGATGTACAGTGGAGGTTTCATCCCCTGGCAGGGTCTCCCAGGCTAAGGAGTCTAGCGTTTCCATCAGGAAGCCTAGCTAAGAGTATACCAATACCAGGATCCACAAAAACTGCGACTGCCTGTGGTTGTGAAGACTTGGGGCAGACTTTGGCCAGGCTGATCTCGGAATCCCATCCTAGGAACCACAATGGCTTAACCAGCAAATCTCCGAAAAGTGGAAAATATGCTGGGACCCGCACAATCAGTGAGGATGGGCCATTCGAGTATCAAGTAAGTAATTTCTCAACAATGAACGCTTGAAAAACACTGCAGTCTGCATTTGGAAGTGCTTCATGAATTATGTTAAGCATAACGATAATGATGCTGAGATATTTGCAAAAATCCGAACCGCAGATGTATGCGGTGAAGAACGAACACGCTATTAACCTTACCGAAGGCTAACGCGTTCACCACCACACCATCCGGGTCCTCCATTTCCCCTGTCTCTCAGCTAGTTTGGTATCTAACAGTGCCATCAGCAATCACCAATCAACGGGATATGTTAAATACAATTCTGCATTTATTATACTTACCTACTGCATGCAATAAGCATTATCCATCAAGATGATTGAAAATGAGATCAAAAATTGAACTATACAAACTTACATAATTCATGATCCCGATAACCCCACTATTTCCTAGTTTTCTCAACAACTAGGAGGTTTGAAGGATTGAGAATCTTACAAAGTTCCAGAAGAAATTTTAGGCTATGTCTCTAAGGGAGTTGTCTAAACGCTACATTACCGAATAGAATTGAACATCGACTGACTCTACAAGGACCAAAGAAAATGCTGAAGATATTAGGTATTAAGGACAATGCAGAATATTCTGCAATATTCGTCAAAAAGACTGAAGGATTGCAGGCAAAAGTCGAAGGTGTTGAAGATGGTGTCAGCGCTGAAATCTAACAGTGTATTACCTCAATGCCACTGAATTTTTTTTTAACGACACTCAATCTCGGGTGGATAGATTTTTGCTTCGGTGCAAAGATCAGCAGATCATTGCTAAATTTTTACAGCAAACAACCACAAAGGGATCTATGGTAGGAAGCGACAAATGTGAGAGCCGAGGTCATAAGGTTCATCGCTATCTTAAAGTGAAAATTAGTGAACACATCTACGATTTAGCGGATGGAGTGCATGTTTATGCCGATAGCTACTACACAAGTGACCTGCTACCCAAGAATATTGTTCACAGAAAGATCTTTCTTATTGGCATCTGTACGAAGAATGGAATAATTCCCAAAAGGATCACTCACCGTGAGCTAAAGAGAGAACTATGGATAGCACAACAGAATCGGAGCGATTTAACGGTCTTGACGTCCACAATTCATGGCGGGAACCTCTCCCCTAAGTTGTCAAAACCGTTGGTTATTGGAAGCTATCGAAGGTATCTGTTGGCGGACAGTGGCGGATGGCTGGCTCTTCTTGTGCTAGCTAAACTGCACGAGTTTGATGAATCTCTGAAAGATCTAGCCACTACGTGTAGGAAACCTCGGTTGTGACTCCACGATGGGTATCCGCTTTGGAGGCGTGGTTCCATTCCAGTTGTTGATTTCTCATTTCCTTGAGGATAAACGTATCACTGCCTCGAAAACATGGACAAGATCTGTAGGATGTTGCAAGATAATATCAACAAGTTTTTATTACATATATGTAAGATTTCAAGTTCTATGTGAATTCGAAAAGAGCGGATAGCACAGTGGTGGTGATGTCCGTCATCACGAACAAGGTGCTAGTTCGGTCCCGCTCCGGGCTAACCAAGCCTCTCATCCTTCCGGGGACGACGGGGAACTGGTACCGGATTTCTCTGGGAAAAAATCACTTTCTGTAATCCAACTGGGAACGCTCCAGCCCTGATATCTCAGGACTCCAGGGAGAATTGCTCGCCCAGCATTCTACGACATTCAAAGTGAAATGAAAATCCTCAAGCAGCCGATGCCACACGTAAAAACTTGAAAGATCTTCGTGGACGATGGATGCGAGGAAACGAATTAGATGTGAGAAGTGTTGGTATTCGCACAGCAGACGTGAAGACAGATCAAAAAAAGAAAATGAAAACGAAAAAATGTGAATTGCTCATTGTGGGTAATAGTGCAATATGTACGTAAAGAGTGGCATACCTATGTATAATATTCAAATTGTAAGCATGTGTATGAATGAGGTCAAGATGGAGATGGAGGAGTAGCAAGACTTCTGAGCGTTTGTTTCGTCTTCGAGTGTAATGTTTGAAACATTGTTAAAGAGTTAATGAAATAAAACACGAATACTGCCCGTGGAGAAACTTGTGTTGAAGCACATTGCCTTCGCCAAACATTGATCAATTCTGAAGAAGTCTCTTTAGTTATTTATTATCCTATTGTAGAAAAAAGAACCCTCTAAATGTCGGATTTCAGTGCTTAGGAATAGCAGAGGCGACATCTCTGCTACCACGACAGTTTCTATGGTGAACAATATTCAGCAGCGGCATTCTTGCACTGCGACATGACTCCCCAAGAAAAACAAAGTGGCTCTTCAAGCGCAACGCCTAGTCCAACATCCGTTTTGGATAGACCATCGATTTAATGCAAAAATCGGAGCAAAGAAGCTTTGTGTGACAAAATATATTATCGTAAGTCGGCCAATGAGAGATGCGCATTATCCAGTATACCACACTCCCTATGAATTGTAAACGATTAGTCTGGGGTGTCTCGACGTTACACGTGTCTTTAGCGATGTCGATGGAATATTGTGTATTTAACTAACCCCATTTCAAGGTTATCTTCGTAAACTTGTGGAATAGGGTAATTTGATGGCGAAATAGATTTGTCCAAGAATTTAGTGGGTGTTCCAATCACTGGATTGATAGCAGCCGTAGAATCGCCAGCCTTAACCATGTGACGATCACTGTCGAGTAATAGTGAAACAGTAAATAACAGAATCGTTCTGCCCACCTCATCGGTCTGCACCAACTGTTCCGTGATATGCATCAGTGATAACGTAACAGTCGATGATACAGACTTTGCAGCATGCATATCTTCCTAAATATTGAGAACAGTGAAAGGAAAAGAAACACAAGACCTTAGAGCTAAAACCTGTATGATGGAGTTCGTCAAAGTAGAATTCGAATCAGAGGCACTACAATGACTGTCCTGCATTAATTCGTCAAGATATAGTTCTTCAGCAGTGTTACCGCTGCCCCGATTTAGTAAACAGTAGTCGTGGTATAAATAGTCGTCCACGAACATACTATCGTAGAGTTCTCCAACGCTTGTTAAGTTCGTCTAGAAAGTAAAAAGCATAGCAACAAAAGGAGCAGTATAACCATAATGATCCTGAGAAAAATATAACTCGAATGATAGAATAGTGACATATGGAAAGAACTTCGCGTTCCTCATCGGGCCGAGGCTTTTAGGTATAATACAACAACCTTGGTGAGGCTCGAACTCATTGCCTTCAGATTATGAGACTGACGGACTATCCAATGTGCTACGGAAACACGCAGTTCTTACTCCTTTCTTAGTCTTCTCTTCTAGTCTTCGTCTCTGGCTCTGTCCTCCCTTAGCCATAGTCTTCTAGCCTTTTACTAACACGCAGTTACATGTGCTTCAGCCACACGAGGATGGTGGGACACTCTTATTAAAAAAAACTACTCAATATCCCCTCCTCAAAATAAAAAACATATTGAAACAAAAAACTTGCAAATCTCCGGACCGCTGGTATCTGCGGTGGAGACCGAACATGCCGTTATCCTTTCCGGGCTTAACGCGCTCACTAACACACCATGCGAGTCCTTCGTTTCAGCCTTATGTCAACCGCGTTGTCGTAAAAACAAGAAGCATCACCCATGAAGAGAACTCATTTCGTAAAGTAACCACTACTCAACGTGTAGATAGCACATATGTTATATTAACCTGTAAAGGATCATCGATGTCTTCATATTGCGCAGACTGCGTTGACATCGAAGAAACTAGACTTCCCTCACCATTTATGGAACCCTCTCCACTGCTTAGGTTTAACGGAGACACTGAATTTGACGGTATCACCTGTAAAAAATCCATACATAAGTTTAAAAACAGCCTTTAAAAGGCAGAAATAAGCAAATGCCTAGAAAATGCAGTGTTGGAAATGATTACCTCCCACACAAACTTTAGTTCAGGTCCACACATGAAATCAAATGATGACCAAACAACCTTAGCAATACTGGAGACATTTCGCAAACGAATTTCAAGCCGACGTACTGCTGACTCGCCCTGGAAGGATTTAAAGTACCAACATTTTGGGATTCAACAATTATACTGAAAACAGACTATCTATGAGTAGTGACAGAGAGAGGTAACAACCAAAAATTCTATAAAACTTCGCATATATATGTGTATATACGGATAAAAGTAAAGAATAAAGGGATAAAGTTCTACGCTCTGATCAATCCCTGAGAGATGAGCCATCAATCGACTTCATTAAGCATTGCTGGAGTGAATGAATGCATATCTGGCCTTTACAATGACTCGAGGTGGCCTATTGATGTATCAAGCCATGCTGCTATCTTCCTAGACAAGTCTGGTACCAATTTGCTGACCCGGAAGGGATGGAAGGCTTGCTGGGACACGGGCGCGGGGATAGACTCCGTGTGTGTTGCAGCGCGCCTCTGACCACTACGCCACACGTATATATATATATATATAGGTTCAAAGGCATACAGCATACATTCAGATAAATACTTGTATTGGCTCAATAGGAAAACGACATGAGGACAGATACAGAAGGTTTTACACTCCAAGTAGTACGAAACAGAAAAACTAATTCCCACGACCGACTTTCCATGAACTTCGGCAGTGACCAAATCACCTGTATCACCTGTAGTCCCGTTGATCGTCGAGTGACTCGAGCGGGCGCCAGTAAATCCTCCATTTTTCCCTATCGCGGGCAAGAGTAGCCCAATGGGTTCTCCTCGCTTTAGGGACTCGTCGAGCATCATATCTTTCTTCTAGGCTTTTCGTGAAGAACTCTGACCATCGGGTCGGTGGTCTTCCTGCAGTACGTTTGACATCCCGAGGAATCCAGTCACTAACAGCCCTTGTCCATCGGTTATCATTCATACGCATTACGTGTCCGGCCCACCTTATCTTCGACTGTTTGGCGTATAGAACGGCATCTTTGATTTTCGATCGTTGACGTAGATCGGAGCTTCGGATCCCATCCTTTACTTGTGCGAAACGGGATACTCCTCTGTGACCAAATAATTCCAGATATTCTTGCCGAGCAAAGCTTCTTCCAAGCTTTGAGGAAGCCGGCCGAAATCCGCCAAAATGTCGGCTTCATCGGAATACAAAACAAAGTAACACGTCGTGTCTGCTCAACAAGGGTAATACTATCATATTTTTAGCTAACTAGTCCTACGTAAAGAACTCTAAAGAACTGACCTTATGCAAGGCATCATAAGTTGAAAAATACTCCTCCGCCTCCATCATAATATGCTAGTCAATCGTGATTCCATCAGAAACTACCCTTACAGCAGAGCCCGTGATTTGTACCGGATTAGGAGGAACTACAGCTGCTCGACCAGCTGATTTACAGAAGCTATTCTGCAATATGTCGTGCGTTTACATCGGTACACCGATTAGCCGTGGCTCTGTCCGTTCCGCACACTAGTTCATTTCCGAGGATGTTGTACTTCCATATGCAGTATTTTTCTTTTTTTTTCTCTCTCTCTCTCTCTCTCTTTTTAACCTTTCCATCAAGCGTGTCAGTAGAAGGAACTTCAGAAATACATGAAGAATCCTGCACTCTCTTTGGCGGCGGTCATAGTCTTCACTGCAGTTATAATTTTGTTTGTAGTTTTCTCGGTTTTTACTTAACTTTTTTTGTTTCTCGCAGTAAAACGTTTGGCTCTATAAGATCTAGAAAGTATAATCGATCGGTATGAAGCGTATCGATTGCTTTTTTATCGAACAGGTACTCCCATGGAGTGTCTTATATCCAGGATTTTTGTATTTTTTCATCATTATATTACATGTAGTTATTACAATATTACAATAGTTATTAGTACTTAGTAGTTAGTAGTTAATATTACAGTAGTTATTACAATATACAATATTTGTTTTTTTTATTTGCAAGAATATGTCAATCTTTGCGAAGTCGCCGTCCTCATAGAAGTTGTTGTCTTTCTTAGGAATGTTTTGAGGTTCTTATACCCGAGAGATGGGCTAACTGTTAGACAATACCACGTTTCCGTTTGACTTCCCTTAGTTCAAAACAGTATTAAATCAAAAGATACATATGGAATAGACACCCCATTGATTTGGCACTCTTACTTTGATATAAAATTAGCTTAGATGAGAAGAATATGCTTTTATCGTCTAAAGGTAGCGTTGGGTCTAGATCCGGATCAATGACTGCTCTTCTTTCTTCTTCTGTCGTTCCATTTGCAATATTTTCCATACAATTCCTTTTTCGCTGTGTTTTTCACTTTACCTCCCAATAACTAATTCCACGATCTACAGTAGCTATTCTGACGAACATGTCAGTCCTCAAACATATGACTTACTTGTCGCAAAGCTCGGGTTTTTAAACGTACATGTTTAATGTTGTATCATGACCACAGTCAGATATTGGTTGGATGATTTCTTACAGATTTATGCAACAACTTCCGTAGGATGTCGGTGGAGCAGTGGGTTAGTGATGAACTTCACTCCATAGTGGGTCTGAGCGATCAGACTATATGTCAGTATATTTTGGCACTTGCTCGCAAAAGTGCTAACACTGAAGATTTCATTGGAAAACTCAGAGACAATGACGCACTTGAGATTAACAACGATATACGACAGTTCGCTTCACAGCTTATGCAGAAATTACCGAGACCAGGTGTGTCGTTAATATTCTATGCCCAAAAGATACATCTATGCATGGTAGTGCGTCTATGCTTACTCTTGGACATTGTCGTTTCTATCGTAAGAGTTGGGTTATTTCTTGCAAGGGCGCGTAGCGCAGTGGTCGAAGGCGCCCTGCAATACGCTGGGTTCGTTCCCACGCCCAACAAGCTCTCCATCACTCCAGATTAGGAAAATTGGTGCCATAGTTGTCTGGAAGGATAGCAGCACTGACTGTGTGCATGGTTAGGCCACTGTAAGTCATTGCCATAGCCAGTTAATGAAGTCGAATTCATAGCGTGTACCTCAAGGATTGATCAACAGCGAGAGCTTTTTCCTTAATCCTTTATTATATTGCATCGTATTTATTGTTTCAGCTGCAAAATTCACTGGTCGCAAGGGACCATCGGCGGCTGAATTACGTGAAAGAGAATTAACAAGGCTGAGCAACACGCTTAAGGTACTAGAAGACGTATCCACTTCTGTTAGAAAATCTTCTCACCGACGGAAACGACGCGAAAGTAGTAGTGATGATGAGGTATAGGAATATGTGGTAATTGCTACACTTCTTACTTGAATAATAATTGACAACCCGTCCTACTTGTATTCCTTTTGATCTTTTCGGACCATTGCCCATGAGGGTGACAGGTATCGTGTGTAACGGCACATCTCATTAAAGGGGGTGAGGAAGATGTGCAAATTTGAAGGTGGTCTAGCTCCACACTTTTGTGATTCTTCTCGTCCATATATATTTCAACGTATTTTGTCGAATCGGGTCATCTATGTTTGGTGGTGTGCTTTAACACAGGGTAAAATAACACCTTGCGTTTGCTCAACGAGAATATAAAGAATTATTTGATCATTGCTAGGGTGAATAGAAAGTCAGTCGTGGGAATTAACGCACAAGATTCGAACATATCAGGAAATATGATATCGATAGTAGCTTCAGCTTAACTGGGTCCAGTACGGATTTGTGTTTCCCAGATTAATTTCGTTGATGGTTGATTGATGATAGGGCGCGTGTGGCGCAGTGGTTGGAGGCGCCACTGCGGCGCGCACGTGAAAATGCGCCCATGGCTCACCAAGCCTTCCATCCCTCCGGGGTCGGCAAATTGGTACCAGACTTGTCTGGGAGGATAGCAGCACTGGTTCGATACATCGGCCGGCCACCGCGAGTCATTGTAAAGGCCAGATATGCATTCAATCACCTCCAACGATGCTCAATGAAGTCGAATGCATGGCGCATCCCTCAGGGATTGATCAACGCCGAGAGCTTTATCCTTTATGATTGATGATAGCGCCTATAAAACATGGCTAAGAGAAGCGCGAAGCGAGGGACATGTATGGTGTGGAGGTGAACACGTAGGCACTCGGATAGGATAATAACGAGGTTCGATCGTCAATATCGGTCCGGAGTTTTGCAAATATTTCAGCATCATTGTGGGTATATTCCACATCATACTTTGCCATGAAAAAAAAACTAAATAAAAAGTGATTACGTCGTGATGTCGATAATGTTATTTCATTTCTCCTAGGTTGACCAACATTCGAAAGTGGTGGAAAAAAAGCCGGAGAACGATCGCGAATCACATAGTGATTCTGATTTTGAAGCAATAGAGGGAGAGCTGGATCGTGATATCAAGGAAAGAGATGAATTGTCTGCGAGAATACGGCAACGAGAGAAAGAGAAGACACGAAATGTGCTTGAACAAAAAAGGAATATACCCGATAATAAGGTGAAAAGATTGTTTTTGTTGATGTTTAAGTTCTATCCTTGCATCTTTTACTTAGCTTCCTTTACAGTGAAAATTTTACGTGTGTTTTGTCTCAGTTGTTTGCTGCATTTAGGGTGTTAGATTAGAAAACTTCTGCTTGCATATGAATGCTTATCTATAAATGTGTTTACGTATATATATATATATATAATGTGTGTCAATGCATGAAGGTAAACGTATGCTGTTTGACAACCTCGCGATTGTTGAAAGAAAAAACGGCGAATTTATAAACATATATGTATATATATACATTTACATATATGCATATGTTTATACAGGTGCGCTTGTAGATTACACGCGTGGAAGCGATCCTCGCACTCATACCCACCAATCCTTCCATCCCTCCGGGGCCGGTAAGTTTGTATCAGACTTGTCTGAAAGGATGGAGGCACCGGCTCAACACGTCGGTAGGCTAACGCGAGTCATTCTAAGGCCAGATATGCATTTAGTCACTTCCGATGGTGCTTGATGAAATCGATTGCATGGCGCATCCATCATGAATCGATCGATGTCGAGAGCTTTATCCTTTTTTTATACGTACATACATTCACATATAACATATACTTGGATACTTGGACGACCCGTCCTCACTAGTTTTGCAGGCCTCAACATAATCTCCATTCTTCCGACATTTTCTGGTTTAACCATTGTGTTTTCCTGGAATCGCGAGGTCAGCCTGGCCAAAGTCTGTATCAGGTGGTGACAACCATAGGCAGTCACTGCCTTTGTGTATCAAAGGGAGATTTGCCACCACCCGTTTAGCCTTATACCGGGACGGTGGTGGATCCTGGTATTGGTTTTGCTTTACATGTAATACATTACATATATATATATATTTTATATATATATAACCATAGTAACGTTTAGGATAAGGAAAGCATTAGCATAGAAAAATTGCGAGAAGAATCACGAAGGCAGTACCTAGCCAAGCGGAAAGATGACAAGCTCGATGAATTGCGTAATGTCGTCATGGATGATGAATCGCTATTTGCAAATGAAGAGTGAGAATCTTTGATAAATTTTTCATTGAAAGTAACTGTAATTATCGGTATTTAGTCTTACTGAGCGTGAGCGTAAAGATATGGAATATCGTAAGAAAGTCCTTGAATATGCAGAGCAGCATGAGAAAGCTGCGGATATTATGAAAGCTAAACGGTATTATGTTCCTGATGCCAAGGTTAGAACGATTCCCACAGAGTATGTTGAGGAACCTGAAGAATACCGTCACGGAGGTAAAGTTTCCCTGAATTTGAAGTTAAGTCGTTTTTGTATCTGTTTTTTCAGTATCCTTGTTGCAGGTGATGGTGCTAAGTGGGAGGACGAACAACTGATGGCAAGTATGCTTCATTATGGCGCAAAAGATGCAAAATTGGTGAGTTCTTTGTTAAGGATTTCATTCAGTGTGTTCTTAAAGACTGTGCTGTTTTACGTTGAAATAATAAAATGTTTTAGAAAAAAGAGGAATTCGAACTTTTGCTCGATGACAAAATTGACTTTATTCAAGCGTTGCAAATGCCAGGCACTTTGGACCAGGAGGTGTTTATTTTTTGCCTTTTCTCTTAGAAGCATGCTTCAGTCCTGTAGTGATTTCACTGTTTTATATTGATTTTAGGCGGAACAGATGACATCTGTACAGAAGAGGAAAATGACTATTGATGAGACCAGGAGGTCTTTGCCAGTTTACGCATTCCGGGAGCAATTCATTGAAGCTGTTAGAGACCATCAGGTTCTCTTCCGCGATAGCTTGTGTTATTACTCTGTCTGTCTTGCATATTCCTAAGCCATTCTTCTCGACAAGGCACTGTGATGTGGTTTCAATGCATGCTTGCCTGGAAACATGCTGTTTAGGTTTAAATAGTCATATTTGGGAAATGAATTTTCATTAGTCGATTACCACGCTCGCTTTAAAATAGCCTATAAAAGTGATTTTGCACTTTCTTTGCCAGAGTACCCATAGTTTTTATGAATGTCATTACCTTCCCAGATTTGTTCAACATTTATGGCTACGTGTGAGTCATATATACCATGTTATTGTCCAGGACGTATAATAGTTTAGGACAAAATGGTCCTTCAGAGAAAGAAAAACATTTTTGAGCTTCAAGTTTCTAAGCGATAGAGCATTCTACGCTTTACGTTTGTCAAGGACTGCAATTATTGGTAGATTTCGAGAAATCAGCTCAGTTGCGAATGTGTTCAGTACACATATGGTGTTATTGCCCAGTGGGCCTATGAATGAACGCTTTGTTTGAAACATAACGATTGATTATTCTATCGAAGAATAATAAGTGGCGCATGTAGCGCAGTGGTCATGGCTGCTCTGCCATACGCCTGCACTCGACACGCGACCCAGGCTCACTAAACCTTTTCATTTCCAACCTTCCGGGTTCGGAAAATTGGTAAGACCTGTTTGGGAGGATTGCAGCACTGGCTCGATGTATCGGTAGGCCATCGCGAGTTGTTGTAAGGGCCAACTCATTCAGTCGTCTCCAAACCATGCTTAATGAAGTCGAATGCATGGCGCATCCCTCAGAGATTGGTCAGCACCAAGAACTTTACCCTTCATCTTTTATTTATCGAGGAATTATTAGTCATATTTCACAATGTTGAGATGGTATCATCCAGTTTTGCGATATGGCCTTTTTGTTACGTTATTCACTCTTTCATGAATTGTGTTCTAGATATTAATTATCGAAGGTGAAACCGGCTCTGGCAAAACCACACAACTTCCGCAATATCTTTATGAAGCTGTAAGTTTTTCCATTGGATTCTTATGTGTTCTGTTCGAGCTCATTTTCTTCAGAACTGTTTAAGGGTTTCTGTAAAGACGGGAAGAAGATTGGTTGTACACAACCACGACGGGTTGCCGCGATGTCTGTAGCAGCGAGGGTCGCTGAAGAAATCGGCTGTAAACTAGGCATGCAGGTATATTTTACTTCTAAATTTTCGTTTATTTAGAAAAAGTACTGCATGTTCCAGGTTGGTTATAGCATCCGTTTCGAGGATTGCACTTCGGAGAAGACGGTATTGAAGTACATGACAGATGGGATGTTGTTGAGGGAATTTTTAAACGAACCGGATCTTGCTAGTTATGGGTGAGTTTTACATTCGATGCCTTCATGGATTCGTCGTTTTACATCTTTTTTTCCCTTTAATTTTTAAGTGTCATGATGATCGACGAGGCACACGAAAGAACATTACATACCGATATACTTTTCGGTCTAGTCAAGGATATCGCTAGGTTTAGAAAGGTCTGAGATTTCTTTTTAATCACTGAAATCAACTTCGGTCTCATTAGAGAGGTTTCCTACTCATAAAAATTTAGTATACTTAAGGATTTGAAACTTTTAATTTCTTCCGCTACGCTTGACGCTGAGAAATTCTCCACGTTTTTCGATGACGCTCCGATTTTCAGGATTCCCGGACGAAGGTTACTATTTTTGTAACGTTTTTACGTCTTTTTCCAAACAATTAGTTCACAAATCTCTATTTTATATCAGGTTTCCCGTTGACATTTACTACACTCAAGCACCAGAAGCAGATTACTTAGACGCTGTGATGGTCACTGTGATGCAAATTCACCTTACCCAACCCCTTCCTGGTGACATCTTGGTATTTCTTACAGGTAATGATTTTACTTCTGTTTGTGGAGTTCTTATTGATCCACTTTCAGTTCCTTGATACCTGATTTACTTTTTTTCTTCCTTTTTTGGGTTTTCACACATTTTATTTTTTATAGGCCAAGAAGAAATTGAATCTGTGCAAGAAGCAATACTAGAAAAGACGAAGGCATTGGGAAGCAAGATTAAAGAACTCATTCCACTCCCAATATATGCAAATCTACCTTCTGACTTGCAAGCTAAGATATTTGACCCAACACCCCCAAACGCTAGAAAAGTGTGTAGGTTTATAACTCTGTTTTTCCGACGTACTTTTTTGGAGTTCTCTTTCGTTAATCTCAGTTTAATTTATTTTTCGATGGTTTAACACTTATAATACATAAGAAGCACTAGAAAGACAATAGAGCTGTTCATCGCTTCTTATATCAAAGGTCAAAGCAATATTTAGATTGGTCTCGTCATTCCTTATTTTCCTTCATCTGTGCAACTAATGTATTGTGCTGCTGCGATATAATACGCCGATGAACGTGGTCATAACGTGAACATTATCGTAAAAGTGCGATGTCTGAGCGTCCACGTCAATTCATCTCATTTGTCACCAGTATTTAAAGTTTAACCCTGAGAGTTCGATATGAATCGTTTCCCACTTATACATGGTGGTGGGGGCAGATTAGCGTGGAGGTGGCTGACATCATTTAATAACTTATTTCCTTCAAGGTTTACTTTTCCAAGCAGAAGTTTCATTCTGTGCTTATTCTATTCAGTCGATAGTTTTTCATTACAAACCGGTGTACCTGAATACATGGATAGCCCGTGTTCATTGGGTAAACGGGCCCAAGCATAATTTCCATTTATTTCTCTCTAGCCAGTCGTTGTCCATGGTGGCGGTCTACTTCGAATCAGTTGCTAACGTGAGCCACGAACATGTCCGCCTATCCTTTGGCTTGCATTCTCTTCGAGTTTTCTCTCATGGGCTTTTCGTCCATCTGTCATTTGTTCTTTTTATTATGTGATCGACTATATGTGTTTCGCTATACACGTATATTCTCTTGGATCCCTAACATGGGATAGAGTTCGGACATCCGAGCTGCGTATTCCGGCTAGATGTTGTGAGTGCCGGGCAGATTTAAGAAGACATCGTTCAAGCGATCTGTGAGTGGTGCATTACATTCATGACGTGGTTGACGTATCAGCTCACATCTCGGCTGTTCAACAGAGCGCTAAGGGGGCTGTTAGATCGAATAGGTGAGCTCGGAGTTTAGGGTTCGTTAGTTGGTCAGGGGCTTGTGTGAGTCGCCCGAATGCGGCACGTATATTCTCTTGGATCCCTAACATGGGATAGAGTTCGGACATCCGAGCTGCGTATTCCGGCTAGATGTTGTGAGTGCCGGGCAGAATTAAGAAGACATCGTTCAAGCGATCTGTGAGTGGTGCATTACATTCATGACGTGGTTGACGTATCAGCTCACATCTCGGCTGTTCAACAGAGCGCTAAGGGGGCTGTTAGATCGAATAGGTGAGCTCGGAGTTTAGGGTTCGTTAGTTGGTCAGGGGCTTGTGTGAGTCGCCCGAATGCGGCCCATACTGTTCTCCTTTTCCTGTGTTATTCCTCCTCCATGCTGTTTTCAATGTTCATTGAACGTCTAAAGTACACTTACGACGTGCTGTTTGTAATCAAAGAACCACTCAGTTCGATTTGTTCACCGTCGCACCATGGGTGCTCTTTAAGAAGACATCGTTCAAGCGATCTGTGAGTGGTGCATTACATTCATGACGTGGTTGACGTATCAGCTCACATCTCGGCTGTTCAACAGAGCGCTAAGGGGGCTGTTAGATCGAATAGGTGAGCTCGGAGTTTAGGGTTCGTTAGTTGGTCAGGGGCTTGTGTGAGTCGCCCGAATGCGGCCCATACTGTTCTCCTTTTCCTGTGTTATTCCTCCTCCATGCTGTTTTCAATGTTCATTGAACGTCTAAAGTACACTTACGACGTGCTGTTTGTAATCAAAGAACCACTCAGTTCGATTTGTTCACCGTCGCACCATGGGTGCTCTATGAACTGATCCTTCGTACTATTTATCCGTTGTCAAATCTCCCTTCCAACTTCGTTGAGTTCATTGACCATCGTCTCTACTGGACTGGTACTGCACGAAAAGATGAGGATGTCATCCGCGATGGGATAAGGTGTAGGACCTTTCCGTCATCAGTTACATATCATAGCGGAATGTAGTGTTGGTTTCATCTTCGTTCATCACGGTGCATAGCGGAACATGATAGTTGCAAAGATTCTGACTGGACTGCTTCAGACTGTATCGTTTTTGTACGGCTTCCAATAACTTCTTGTGCCTACTCTGGTCTAAACCCTCCTGTATTGACCTTCTTCGGCTGGCATTTATTATCAGCCGTTTTAAGTGTGCTGCAGTAGGATCAAGCTTTAGTTTCATTCTCTTATCTCTTCAGAGATAGTTCCCAAGATCGACTTTCTATGGCACGCAAAGGATACAAAAGCATAGCGGGAACGATTTTGAAGTTAAAGAAAATATCCTCGCACAGGAGACTAAGACACCAACGCGCAAACTCCTTGAGGCTTTCTAGATAAATACCGAAAATCCCGCAATGAATAGCAAGGAGGAATGCCCAGAGGTTCCACGCGACCTGGCCCCATATCTTTGGATCAATTTCTGATGTGGGGTGGCGCAGTCATCAACCATATGCGACTATAATCAGCTGTTTTAACCTTCCTCATTGGAAGTCATGTAAAACGGTGAGTTCTTCGAGCTGTTGATCAAGTAATTGCCGTAGAACCCAGGATCGACTTTCTATTAACCTCGGCATTGAATTATGAATTCGTCCTTTTCTCTCTTAGCAATCGCGAGGTTGTTAAACAGCATACGTTTACTTCCATACAGTAACACACATACAACACAATCGTAGCTGACGTTTCGGCAGAGTC
Organism: Angiostrongylus cantonensis; assembly: GCA_009735665.1. NCBI lineage: Eukaryota > Metazoa > Nematoda > Chromadorea > Rhabditida > Metastrongylidae > Angiostrongylus > Angiostrongylus cantonensis. The sequence goes on from MQTX01000048.1 coordinate 1,973,886, forward strand.
GCCTTCTTCAGAGCCTGGAAGGGTACACTAGTACGCAACTTACTAGGTCAAACACTTCAACAGCACAAACAGAAAGATGAAAATCTGACCGATAATTACAAGATCTACGGCTTTTCGAAAAAACCCACCGCTTTTTTTCATCTGTCTTCCACCGAGGAAGAACAGCCGCTCAGAGTCGCATATGGCTGACGACTGCAGCAACCCCAATCAGCGATCGATACGAAGGTAAAGGGCGAGATCCCGCGTAATCTCAGGGCATTCCTCCCTGCTATTCATTGCAGGATTTTTGGCATTTATCCAAAAAGCCTCGAGGAGTTTGCTCGTTGGTATTTTAGTATCCCATGCGAGGATAGCGACTTTTACATCAAAATCGTTTCCGTTATGCCTTTGTATCCTATGCGTGCCTAGTGGCGTGCCTTGTCTTGCTTTTCGTTTGCCATCTAGGTGTTCTTTTATGCGGATACATAAAGGTCTCCCCGTTTCGCCAATATATTCGTCTCATCGACGTCGACGAAGAATGCGATAGGCTCATTCAACATCTTCACGTTAGCGCCAAGAAAGCTGAGAATTCGAAAGTCACCAAGAGACGCCTGTCTCCAGAAACTCTGGAACTGATACGCCAGCGTGGAATCGCACGAGTTGCAGGCAACCACGAACTGACGTCCGAATTTAGGAAATAAGTGCCCACAGGCGATGAAAGGTCTTAAAGAGAGAAGAGCAGCAGTGATGGTCGAAGCTCTCGTCGTATGAAATAAAAGATGTGTTGTACCGCCGGTTGTTCCTTCCGAAATCCGACATGCCATTTCGTCGGTGGAAAGTCGAACAGCACCAGGTTCTGACAAGATAAGATCAGAGCATCTGAAGAACCTTCCGCCGCAGCTATCGCCCAATCTGCTTGCTGTCTGTCGTCTACAAACTTTTCACCCGAGTCATCCTAAACAGGATTGAACACTGGACGAAGGATAGCCATGTGAGGAAGCAGGGTGTCGAAAAGGATTTAGTACGATGGACCACATTCACACGTTAACAAGTATCGCGAGAGTTCAAAAGACCGCTCTCTCGCTTTCATCGGCTTGCAGACGGCCTTTGATTGAATTGAGATAGAAGTAGTCATGGAAGCCCTTGGTAGTCAAGGAGTCCCTACTCATTACATAAAGATTCTTCGTGAGCTGTACAAAAATTTCACCATTCTACAACGATATTAACGGTCAAAAGAGGGTTTAGACAAGGCGGTACAATCTCGCCAAAATTATTTACCGCCATCCTCCAGAACGTCATGCGAACATTGGAATGGGATAAGATGGGAGTGAAAATCGATGGTCGACAGTTAGATCACTTGCTTTGCGTTTGCTTTGCTGATGATATCGTCCTCATAATACCAAACATTAGGCATGCGGAACGTATGCTTGCGGACTTTGACAAAGCGTGTGGAAAGATTGGTCTTCGACTAAATCTCATGAAAACGATGCTCATGAAGAACCTTCCGCCGCAGCTATCGCCCAATCTGCTTGCTGTCTGTCGTCTACAAACTTTTCACCCGAGTCATCCTAAACAGGATTGAACACTGGACGAAGGATAGCCATGTGAGGAAGCAGGGTGTCGAAAAGGATTTAGTACGATGGACCACATTCACACGTTAACAAGTATCGCGAGAGTTCAAAAGACCGCTCTCTCGCTTTCATCGGCTTGCAGACGGCCTTTGATTGAATTGAGATAGAAGTAGTCATGGAAGCCCTTGGTAGTCAAGGAGTCCCTACTCATTACATAAAGATTCTTCGTGAGCTGTACAAAAATTTCACCATTCTACAACGATATTAACGGTCAAAAGAGGGTTTAGACAAGGCGGTACAATCTCGCCAAAATTATTTACCGCCATCCTCCAGAACGTCATGCGAACATTGGAATGGGATAAGATGGGAGTGAAAATCGATGGTCGACAGTTAGATCACTTGCTTTGCGTTTGCTTTGCTGATGATATCGTCCTCATAATACCAAACATTAGGCATGCGGAACGTATGCTTGCGGACTTTGACAAAGCGTGTGGAAAGATTGGTCTTCGACTAAATCTCATGAAAACGATGCTCATGAAGAACGGATTTCGTTTGCCCCATTCACGCTCAAAGGAACGAATATCTCCGAATGCTCCAGTTATGTCTATCTAGGTCGGGAAATCAATATGATGAACAACTTAGCGGCAGAGCTGAGCAGAAGGAAACGGCTCGGGGAGCTTTCAAGAGCATCAAGGATGTAGTGAAGAGAACAAAGAACACCCGACTCCGTGCCCACCTTTTCGACTCAACGGTTCTTCCTGCCCTAACGTACGCGTCTGAAACCTGGTCGCTGCTTAAGCAGGATGAAAGATCACTCAGCGTTATCGAACGCGCAGTGGAAACGACGATGCTAGGAATATCCCGTTTCACACAAGTAAGGGATGGGATCCAAGTCTCCGACCTACGTCAACGATCAAAAAGCGGAGATTCCGTTCCATACGCTAAACAGTCGAAGATAATTTTAACCGGACACGTAAAGCATATGAGTGATAACTGATGGACAAGAGCTGTTAGTGATTGGATATCTCGGGATGTTAAACGTACTGCAGGAAGACCACCGACCCGATGGTAAGAGTTCTTCACGAAAAGCCTAGAAGAAAGATATGATGCTCGACGAGTTCCTAAACGAGCAGAGCCCACTGGGCTACTACACTTGCACGCGACAGGGAAAAATGGAGAATTTACTTGGCGCCCACTCGAGTCACTCGACGATCAGCGGGACTATAGGTGTTACAGATGATATTTATATTTATATACATATATGCATATATATGCATGTATATGTAAAATAACTACCGAAGGCAATAAAAGCTGCTAATGGGAAGAGCTGTATGATTCGTTCCTGATGGTTAGCCGGCATGAGTGAATCACAGTTCACTACATATACATCGAAACATTTTGTTCACGCCCTAGTTATTAAGGACTTTTAAAAAGCAAGTTATATGAAACAAGGCATGGATTTCTTTATATTCTTGCTGAGCAAACGCGAGGTGTTTTTTTTTCATTTTATTCTTTATTTACGCACAAGCTGACGTTTCGGCGGATTTCGCTTTCTTCAGAGCCTGGCACGGTCAAGTTGCATGCTATTTACTCAGCCAAACACCTCCATAACCAAACAGAAAAACGCTATACCAAGGTTTCAGTCACATTGAACACAGAATGGCTTCATCGCATACTCACCGCTTTCTATGAATCCTCCATTAGATATGTCACTTGGAGACCAACCCCACAGAGTTTACATGAAAGTGTAATGTGCCTCTCACATCAAAAGAGCAGTTTTAATTCTGCCCGATATCACGCGTGATAATGAACCATTCCTCCCTGCGGTTCATTTTCGGATTCTTGGAATTAACGAAGGTATGGAATTGATTGGCGCCTTCAAGCCTATTACGGAAATTATGAAAACTTGTCGCAGTCAGTGTATACACAACATGTTGCACTGTGGTAGCTTTTTCTCATTGGCGAAGGATAATCGTTGTTGGCGGAGCTTATATCATTCGATCGACCCTATTACGGATCATAATATTTTTACTCTTGATAACTGGTTACGATTTATTTCTTGAGAGCAAGAGATGTGGATGTATGGCTTTATCGAAGTGCGCTTATCTTGAATATATCATGAACTACCGATGTAGTTTTGAATCCAAACCTTTGTCAGCCAGCGAAGAGTTTTATAATATATCCAAACATCAGTCGTCTATTCCGAAAGGTAAACAAATTTTATGGTAAAATTTGCAGACAATATTCATTTTTTAGAAGTGATGCAACGGTCTTTCGGATTTTCATCGGCGAAATTTATCTTTATGCAGTTTCATTAACACCAGTAGAATTTATTTTTGAAGCAATTCATTTAGCTGAGTCATATTAATTAGGTGATTCTCGCTACAAACATTGCTGAGACATCAGTTACCATTGATGGGATTTGCTATGTTATTGATCCGGGCTTTGCGAAGCAGAATTCCTTCGATGCGAGGAGTGGAGTGGAGCATCTGCACGTGGTCACAATTTCCAAGGTCTTGTTTTTTATATTTGGTGGCTTGCCCCAAAGTTTGTGTTCGTGACATCATTTTTGTTATTACGTGGTAAACTTTGTCATCTACCTGAAATTTGCTGATGAACTAAGAGTAGACTTCATACAGAATAGGAAATCGGTTAACGTATCTTTACCATGTAATGTTGTTTCGATCGCTAAACCCACAGAGCCGTCCATTTATTTCTTGTTCCTGTATTCGTTTCAATTCGTTTGAGGGCGCGTGTGGCGCAGTGGTTGGAGGCGCCACTGCGGCGCGCACGTGAAAATGCGCCCATGGCTCACCAAGCCTTCCATCCCTCCGGGGTCGGCAAATTGGTACCAGACTTGTCTGGGAGGATAGCAGCACTGGCTCGATACATCGGCCGGCCACCGCGAGTCATTGTAAAGGCCAGATATGCATTCAATCACCTCCAACGATGCTCAATGAAGTCGAATGCATGGCGCATCCCTCAGGGATTGATCAACGCCGAGAGCTTTATCCTTTTTTTATGTATTCGTTTAGCCTTTGTCAGCAAAAGGTGGATAAAAATGTTTTGTATATCGGTTAGTATTGGCATGTGGTATAGATTCGAGCAGTTGGTGGTATTTCCTCAGCGGATTTATAGTTCTAATGCGAATATAAGGAATAATGTAGATGAGATTTCTCAACACTCACGTTTAAATTTGTACTACTTTGTTTTAGGCTTCGGCTAATCAAAGGGCAGGTCGTGCAGGACGAACAGGTCCGGGTAAGTGCTTCCGTCTTTACACCGCATGGGCGTATAAACATGAGCTAGAAGATCAGCCTATACCTGAGGTTTGATGTATTTTCCGTGTATTTTTGACTTTTTTCTTAACAAGTTATTGCTTCAGCTACTCTTTTAGATTCAACGGACGAATCTTAGCAATGTGGTCTTGATGCTGAAATCACTGGGTATTCATGACCTAGTACATTTTGACTTTTTAGATCCACCACCTCAGGTCAGTAGTACATAATTGGTGCTCAATTTTGACGCATTATTACCTGTTGTCGCTTTCATCTTTAGGAAACTCTAGTGATTGCTCTGGAGCAACTTTATGCACTAGGGGCACTTAACCACCGAGGAGAATTAACGAAGCTGGGACGACGAATGGCTGAGTTTCCTTGTGATCCTTGCATGAGTAAAATGATCATTGCTAGTGAGAAGTGAGTGCATTTATGCCTATGTTACTGGCTATCGTGGCTCATTATTCCCAACTGAAACGTTTTTAGGTATGGTTGCTCCGAAGAAATTGTAACTATTTGCGCAATGCTGTCTTGTAATGCTGCTGTATTTTATAGGTATGAAGTTTTTTCCCTTATGTGAAACTGTTTTGAGTTTCTATCTTATCTTCAATGATACGATTCTTCGACATTTAGACCAAAGGCCATGATTATTCACGCTGATGCAGCAAGAAAAGCGTTTTGGAGCCAAGCTGGAGATCACATCACACTCTTAAATGTTTACAATAAGTGGAAAGAGACTAATTATTCACAACAGTGGTTTGCCTTATGCCATATTTCCTTTTTTAACCATCGTTGTAGTTCACTTACATGGATACTCGGATGGCCTGTCCTCACTGGTTGTGCGGGGTCCAGCATAGTCTTCATATTTTTTTTTTGGAGTTTCGCTGATTTAGTCATTGTGGTTCCCTGCAGTTCCGAGGTCAACCTAGCCAAAGTGTGCCACAGGTAGTCACAACCACAAGTAGTCGCCGCTCTTGTTGGTCAGAGGGAGATTTGCCACCATGCAACTGGTTTGATACCACTACGGTGGTGAATCGTGGTATTGGTTAACTCTTAGCTACGTTTCCCGAAGGAAACGCCGGACCCCTTCTTAGTTTGGGAGACTCTGGTGGAGTATTGAATCCTGCACTATATATCGCAACCCCACGGCCAGGAACACCTCCCAGCTACGATGAGGCTATGAATCCTTAGGATGTGTTGTAGTTTTATATGCATAGATTTTAACCTTGAACGGGCGATATCGAGTAGTTGTTCTCAGATCGTTGATTTGTTGAAAGATTTTGGTTTGGGTTAGAGCGATAATGCAAAACAATATTCCTAGTTACGAATGTAATAAGACAGCGAAATTTAATTTATGGATACAATTTCTTTTCAGGTGCATGGAAAACTTTGTGCAGCATCGTACAATGAAGAAGGCTAGAGACATACGTGATCAGCTTGAAGGACTTCTTGAGCGAGTAGAAATTGAACCGGTACTTTTTTAAAGCGTATTTCTGTTACGTATTTATTAAAAAACAACTTCCAAAAATCGATTCGTCATTATCGTTCGTCTACTATTCTTCACTACTATTAATCAAAGGTTTGGATGAATTAAGGATGTGTATAAAGGCTCAGGTACTAAATTCCTTACAGAAATCAAATCCATGTACGATTGCAATACGAAAGGCCATTACTGCCGGCTATTTCTACAATTGCTCAAAGCTCGATAATTCCGGTAAGCTGAACTCATTATTCCGTTTTATCACTTTCTCGTGTTGACGTTTATAATTGTCTGCATAAGCGTGAATTTCTATAGTTTTTGAGGAAATACGAATGTCTGGTGCCTTTTCACTATGTTAAAAGATCATACTGCTTTATATAGTAGTCTTTCCCACAATGTCTGTGTATAGTATCGATCCATATCGACTTATTTTATATTCATGTTATGGTATCGATCTCACGTGATGTATTTCATACATACTTGGATACTTGGATGGCACGTCTTCACTAGTTGTGCAGGTCCCAGCAAAATTTCCATTTTCTCGGAGTTTTGCTGGTTTAGCTATTGTGGTTCCTTGGAGTCCCAGGTCAGCCTAGCCAAAATCTGCCGCAGGCCGTCACCACCACAGGCACTCGCCGCTGTTGTGGAAATTTTCCATCACGCGACTAGTTTGACGCCAGAACGGCGATGGATCCTAGTACTGGTATACTCTTAGTTGTGCTTCCTGATGGAAACGTCCTTTCTCCTTCTCAGTTTGGGAGACCCTGCTGGTGGGACGAATCCCCCCGCTGTACATCGCAGTCCCACACCCAGAAACACCTCCTAGCCACGATAAGGCGGTAAACCGTTTGTAGGGTAATGCTTTGTACACCACTTCATCGTACATGTACACATATCTAGTTTTATTTTTGTTTGCCCTTCTCATACATATCTTTAACAGGCCACTACAAGACGGTGAAGCACAAACATACCGTTCATGTACATCCAAACTCTTGTTTGTTCGAAGATTTACCTCGATGGGTTGTTTATTACGAGCTTGTCTTCACAAGCAAGGAATTCATGAGAGAAGTCAGTCCTTAGTAGTTTTAGACATCTTTGCTATTTATTTGTACCGGTGTCTTATTTCAGATAAGCAAAATAGAAAGTTCTTGGTTGTTAGAAGTAGCTCCTCACTACTACAAAGGACGTGAGTTAGAGGATCCCACAAACAAAAAGATGCCTAAACAGAGGGGCAAAACTGCACAAGAATTGTATACGTGACATGTTGATATTTAATTAACCTCTATGTTTCAACTCGGGTTTTTGAGGAGGATATTTTTGATAACGATTAAAAATAGCCCTCAAATTTGCAGTTGTATGGTTCAACCTGTTTGTGAGTCGTATGCTATTAATGTTCATATTGCCACTTTATGCTGTTGTTGATCATTGTTGACATTGAAATGAATGTTTGTTATTTATTATAATTTAGGGAATTTTTTTTGTACAAAAAGAAACAGTACTGCCTAGCATTTCTTGGAATTCAAAATTGGAATAGGGAAAGACACAGTTTGTTCTATACATCAGGCTTAAAGCGGCTTCATACACAATTTGTCTGACTTTTAAGGAGAGTCAGAATCACAATGTCACTAAGTGAGGCTATTTTTGAAAGTGGTTGTACGGTCAATTCGCTATTGAGGGCAGCTCACATTTTCGCACCATTATCTATCGACGTGAGCGTGGACTCGTATACTGTGCTCATCTTCTTCCCCTCTTTACTATGACGGATGCCATAGAGGAGATAAATTGCGAGACCTGAAAACAAGGTTTTTTCGATTAAAAAAATGATAAAGCTCTCGGCGTTGATCAATCTTTGAGGGGTGGGCCACGTATTCGACTTCATTAAGTATCGTTGGAGGTGATTGAAAGCATATCGGGTCTTTACAATGACTCGAGGTGGCTAGCCGATGTATCAACCTAGTGCTGTTATCCTCTCAGATAAGTGTAGTACCAATTTGTCGGCCCCGGGGATGAAGGGATTGGTTGCCGTGTGGCGGTATGCATGCATTGCAGCGCGCTTCCGACCAATGTGCTACACGCTCCTCTGCGATAGCAACATTTAATAATTGTTGCTTTTGATATACCTATAGACATCCAGACGAGGAACCGAATCCATGTCAGGTAATCTAGGTACGACATCATGAATACATTAATGAGAAGTCCTAAACATGGAATGAGAGGGACGAGTGGCACCTGAAAAACGAGTGCTTTTTCATGGTTCCACTTATTTAATAAAGTTTGTATTACTCACTCGGAAGCTTAGTTCTAAGGAGTTTTGTTCGTGGCCACATATAAAAAGGAACGCCGCAACTGTCAAAAGACAGCTGAGTCCGAACGAAACATAGTAGGCAACTGCTGAGGACATTCCTGAGATATGGAATGATTCTGTGTATAAAATCTCTTTGCGGGACATACAATTCATTATTGTAATGAAGCGAAAGAGGAAGTTATGGGCAAACTATTGCCGAATTTGATACTCACCAAGTCGTACAGTGAATGCAAGCCAAAAATATCCCAATACTAGAGTGACGACTGCTATGCATATTGTTCTCCCTTGTGGTAGACTCTCCCAGAAGTTGCGGAACGGAACCCATGCCTTAAGTCTGCCACCTAAATCAATAGAATACATTACACTGCTCGTTCATATGTGGAACCTAGTGAAAACATAGTGAACTTGTCCTGTTATCCATGAATATGTTAACTTCAAACAAGTTCGAACACAATTCTAATATGATAACTACAAGAATGCTGCGATATGAGCAAAATTCGGAATCTGAGGTGGGTTTCGAACCTATGACCACTTTTGCCGAAGGCTCACGTACTATCCACCAATGAACCGAGGTCACTACTTTGCCTCTCTCTCTGTCAGTATTTTGAACACTAGTGGTGCTATCAGCAACTAACTGTCGACGGAAATAATACGAAGAGCACAAATCGGCACTGAACCCTGTTTTTGTTGAAACTACAGTCGAAATCACAATGTTTTCACTACTGTTTACTCCCTATTTTTTCCAAACGCGACTGAGAGAAAAGCAAAGCAAGCACCATGATTGGCACGGTGCACGCTAGCCGTCAATAACAGTCGCGGGTTTACAGCGGGGCTGTTCTGAGTTTTACCCATATTTCAGTATTCTTGTTGCTGTACTTTACATAATGCCTTTCTGTGAAAAAAATCATGGGCAGGTTAAAGGGAAAGTTAAAACATCCCAAGATAACCATGGGCAGGTTAAAGGGAAAGTTAAAACATCCCAAGATAACCATGGGCAGGTTAAAGGGAAAGTTAAAACATCCCAAGATAACCATGGGCAGGTTAAAGGGAAAGTTAAAACATCCCAAGATGTTATAACCTAAATTTTGGCATTCTTTGAAGCGTTAAGGCGAGAATATTTAACTTGGCTCCACTGAGCGTAGACACTTCAAGATTTTCAGACCTTTCTTAGATGACAGAATGACAGATGTGATTGTGAGTGTGACGAAAACAAAAACCTTTCGTTATTACAGGATCTGGGTATTTTTGTGTGATACACTACATGGCGGCTTTTCAAGAAACAGGATAACAAGTACGGTTGAAAAAGTTACCGTTGTCAAGCCTCTCGGGATTCTCATCTATGGGTGCAGCTTGATGTCGAAGAATCAACACACATGCAGATACCATGGAGTAAGCGAGGAGTGTACCAATTGAAAGGAATTCAACAAGAGCCGTTAAGTCAAACACCAAAGCAACAACAGCATTTAGAATTGTGAACACGACAATAGCAATCAATGGAACCTAAGAAATTGGAAGTAAATATAGCATGGTACACAAAGTACATCGCCGTTCATGACTTCAGAGGGACTGTACTGGTATCTTCAAAGTGCTTACCTGTGAAAATTTGTTAATTCGTGCAAAACATGAGAATATCAATCCATCTTCTGCCATTGCATACACACAACGTGGGAGAGCAAAAGCGCCACTTACCTTAACACATACCGTAACCCCTGACCAAAAACTTTGCAGGCTGTATTTTTTAGAGATGACATAATGTCTTGTATGCCGCTATATAACGACATGACTCGAGATTATATAGAGTGACCTAGTAATGTAAAGTACCGAAGTAATGTATTATTATGATATCGCAATGTTGTAATTTGGGGAGGGGATAGCTTGGTGGTTAGTGATGTCGTGTGATGCCATCATTCATGAAGCAAAATACGCTAGTTCGATCCAGAACCTAACGCTCTTCTCAAATCCACATGGGAACTACTTAGCTCGGCCATCTCTAAGATTGCAAGTAGAATCGACTCAACGAGCATTAAACATCTGATGCAAAAAAAGTGCTGTTCGAATAGTTTACTTACTTTACTTTGATTCCTTGATATGGTGATTACCACTACTCTTATATTTAAAATGTAGTTATAATCGCAAATTTAACTTAATATTCAATGCCTATTCTTTTTAATGGTAAGGGTATATATGGCGAAATGACTTCACTGATGCTGAGATATTTGCAAAACTCCGGACCGCAAGTGTCTGCGGTGGGCAACGAACGCGCTAGTGCCCTTTCCGGGGCGTAACGCGTTCACCACCACACCATGCGGGTCCTTCGTTTCGTCTCTCTCTCAGCTAGTTCCTAAATTTAAAATGTACTTTTTCAAATCAGTCCTGATGGAATTAAACACCGGAAATTTTTGCGTACTGCAACATTCTAATACTGTAGTAGTATCCATAACAATACCATTACAACTGTTTTTAAAGGATAAAGGATAAACCATTCGGCGTCGAACAGCCCATGATTGCTCCATGCATTTCTATTGTTATTGATATGGTTCATGAGACACTGGTTCAACCTTACTGATGAAACAGAGTAATAATAATAATAATCTTTCCAACGGTTTACCGGCTCATCGTGACTGGGAGGTATTTCTGGGTGCCCAGTTGCGATGTACAGCGTAATGGGGATTCATCCCTCTGGCATGGTCTTCCAAGTTGAATCCGGCTTTTCCATCAGGAAACCCGGTCAAGAGTAAACCAATACCAGGATCCGTTACCGTCCTGGTACCAAACTAGTCGCACGGTGACAAATCTCTCTCTGATACACCGGCGACTGCCTGTGGTGGCGACGATCTGGGGGACAAACCTTGGCCTGACTGACCTCGGCAGGAACCACAATGGCTAAACCAGTAAAACTCTGAAAAAGTGGAGATTTTGCTGGGGCTCGCATAACCAGTGAGGACGGGCCATCCAAATATCCAAGTAAGTCGGCGCTTTTGCCTTCTCCAGTACTGCAATGATTTGAATGGATTGTCGACAACCGTTCGTCTCATCGTAATCACCACTCGTTGGAGATTTGCTGGCTAAGCCATTGTGGTTCTCTGGAATCCAGAGTTCATCTTGGCCAAAGTTTGCCACAGGTCTTCACCACCACAAGCAGTAGCAGCCCTTGTGGATCAAAGGGAGATTTGCCATCATGCTATTAATTTGATACCACGACGGTGGTGGATCCTGGCATTGATTTACTCTTAGCTAGGTTTCTTGATGGAAACGCCGGACTCCTTCTCAGCTTGGGAGGCCCTGCCCAGAGACGAAACCGCCTGCTGTACATCGCAATCCGACACCCAGAAACATCTCCCAGCTACGTTGAGGTGGTGAACCGTCGAGAGGGCTAAACTCTTTTATTAAAACTATTATTGACGAACTTTATGCATCATAGATGCAAAGTTACTTTCAAGGATGGCTTCTTTCCTTGAATTTTACTTCATAACTGTCATTCCGATCTCCGTCATGTCGCACAACCAGTGAGGACGGCCCGTTCAAGTATCAAGTCAAGTAAGTAAAGAAGTTTAGCTGACCAGGTTGTTGAGCATTCCAGCAAGTGCTCCGATTGTGATGATGTATTTCGCGATACTGGCTCCTTTTAATTCAAATGCGGCTGAGAATGCAGCATCAGAGCTTACCTAAAAATTCAGTTTTAGGAGGTAAGGGAAGGATTCATTGAATGAGAAAGGGCAATTTGGAGGGAGGAGAGGAATCAGAAATGGGAAGTAAGTGGGTTAGGAAAGTGAGTGAGCAACGGTCCAAATAGATAGAGCACCAATTCACATGGATTGTACTTCACATGTATAATGCAAAGAATTAAACTGGTATGCTGTTTTTCGAAAAATGTGAAGTAGAAAGTCTGGCTCGATGTTGGATGTGCCCTAAACGTCACTTTGGCATTTCATGAAGAATCTTTGAGTGTCAGTCCGTATGTCAGTTGTACGAAAGTAAGTGGGTTAGGAAAGTGAGTGAGCTGAGGGAACGGTCCAAATAGATAGAGCACCAATTCACATGGATTCTACTTTACATGTATAATGCAATGAATTAAACTGGTATGCTGTTTTTCGAAAAACGTGAAGTAGAAAGTCTGGCTTGATGTTGCATGTGCCCTAAACGTCACTTTGGCATTTCATGAAGAATCTTTGAGTGTCAGTCCGTATGTCAGTTGTACGGCAGAGCTTCGGAAGTCCTGCCGAGAAGAACGGGGTGTATGAAAATATCCGGTGTTGATTCATGAACTTCTTCGAGAAGTCCAAAAGCGGTTTCTTCTTCTTTCTGTCGCTTACTATGTTACTCCTCTAATTCGTTATGCAGGTCTATTGAACAACCTAGATATACGAATGTATGGCCTTTGCGATAATATGTTGCCTAGACCAACCAGGTTTCGTTTTCCATTTCAGGAATGGTTTTTATAGACAAGATCTTTTGCAGTATGCCCTTTTCTGATTCAATGAGCTCATCATTTTACTAGTACTCTACCGCTTACCGATACTAGACGAAAGATGATAGCGTTGCTGGAAGTACGACGGGCTGATGAGACTTCCCCGCAAAATTACAGACCCTTTTTTTCACAGAGGACTGTATTATCACAAGAATGTGACGTTGAACCTCTTGCTGACATGGTGTGGCCTAATAATGCGCAACGAAGGAGCATACTAAGTCATATAATAAAGACCACTTCGATTATAGTTTTTGTCTGATGGTCTTCTAGTCGATTGGATTGGATTTCTCATATTGTAATAGCTCAATGCCAGCTGAATTTTTCCACGAAAACTTTTATTAACAAATCTCATGTACTACACGTAATTATTAGCTCATTGCTGTCTGATAGCTATCAGATTGTTCTCGATCACAAACGAACTACGAAGTAAAGAATTTAGGTTGACTCTACCTCAAGTGTTCTTTAGTTCTATAATTAAGGTGTTGAACTAGAATATGATATCGTGTTGTTTCCGTTCACAAACAACTCCTTAGCAAAAATTTAAGCCTTTGTTGGACTTATCTATCGTGAAATTTGGGGAAAAAAACATAGGGCATCCGGCGACGATCGTTCCCACAGGGATGCTCCATTCATTCGACATCACTAAACATCACTGGAGGTTTATTGAATACATATCTGGCTCATATACTGACTAAAGGTGGCCTACCGATGCGTCAACTAACTGCTGCTATACTCCCAGTACCAATTTGAATTTGCCGGCTCCGGTGCTTGGTGAGCCCGGATGGCTGTATTGAACTAGAGATCACGTGTGTGTTTCAGCGCACCTCTAACCATTGCGCTATACGTGCTTTGCTCAGAAATATACATCATAGATTTGGAAATTTCTGATGAGAATCTGATAAATCTGCCCTTAATCGTTTTTTAGTACGTTATTCGCTTTCTAACCAGGCTTCATTTTCAATTTCTTCATTCTATTTAGCACTCTTATCCTTATTGGCATTAGGCATCCGGACACAAATTTAAGCAAAAATGAAACATCCAAGAATTTTAGCCGAGAAGGAGCATAAAAATTACAAATGAGGGAAAGAATACGTGTTTATTATTCACGCCGAGGTTCAAGAAAGGTCGGTTTTGGAAACATTATTACGCTTTTGCTACCTGATAATGACGCCGACTGCAGAAGGATGGACTGCCCGGAAAAAAACAAGTTATTATCAACGAACAATCATAACAACAGCAACGATCCTGCATAAAACAGCATTATCGGGAGAGGTCGCCTCATTCGAGCGGTGCTCCACTGGACTTGAACTGGATGCGGTCATGACGGTCCAAATCGGAAGACGAACAACTGTGGACACCCGAGTTGTCAATTCAGTTCTGACGAAGCGAAGCGCCGAAACATTAACCGAATAAGATTTTTTATCAACCTCGTGGAGGTTCAGGAAAAGTCGATCTTCAAGAATTAAAGAATCAAAAATATCTTAGAAAGTTTTTATAGCACATTCGTGTCAGCTCATTCACGTAGAGAATCGTTAAGAATGAAGTAATCGTTTTACATACCTGCTCATACGGAATCATCAGTGTGAGAGCAGAGCACATCATGATGTAAAGAAATGTGACCAGTGACAAGCATACAAACGTCGCTATTGGAATGGTCCGCTTAGGATCTAAATTTTCCCATGAAAACCTTTATATATGGGTGGAATGTGAATGCATCAATGTATTTTTTTTCCAGTTTCTTCCATACGGTTTCAAAAGTAATTCGTTTTAAATTTAGAAGCTCATTAGCCGTAATGAATCTGTGTCATCTGTAACCCTACGAGCCATTGTCGCCATCTGTTACGTTGTCATCTTCCCAGTCATACGTAAGGACTGCTCTGTAGACTAATCATACTCAAGGGGTGTGGAAATCATCATCGTTTTTACAACTCTGGTGTTAGTGTTTTTGTGAGTTCCTTGGAAGATACCATAGGAATGGAGCTGACTGCGTTGATGTTCCTATCAACTTCCGCTTTCCCGTGAAAATCGAATTCTTTTGCGAACAACTAATGATCGAAGTTGGTTACTTGACGATCAACGGGATAACAGCTGATCTATGAGTAGCTCACCAGACTATGATATGCGTTTAGTGGTACTAAGGAGTAGCGGGTAGTCCCCACGCAGTAAACGCTAGGGAAGCTTTTGGAAGCGACTCCAGTTATTTGTCTGCAATAGTACTAGAAGGTTTTAGGCAAGCCGCTGTGCAAAATACACAAAAGCACTGTGAGATCATGTCATGTCTACGTGAAGGAAAAGTCTAATAACCTATATTTATCAATTTATTCAACTAGTGGAAGCGCGATGTAGTGTAGGGATTAATCGACTTGAGACACTTATATGATGACATTTTTAGGATAATTCTAGAAAAGTAGTGATAAATAAACAATGATTTACTAGTAGTTTAATTTTGTATACTTTTCGCCTCTTCGCCAGCAGTGGCCAGAATTTCGAAACCGATGAACGCGAAGAAGCATGTAGCAGCACCTGACATTGTTCCACCAAAGCCAAATGGGAAAAATCTTAAGAAATTAGAGTCATATTTACAAATAGAACTACTCAGAAATATTCGTCATAATCTAAAGCGATTCCTTGGAGAATCGACTGTCGGGCTGCTTTCTAAGCTGAAAATTAGAGCTGGAAGGTTTCCGTATACCTAGATTTTCCATTTGCATCGGTACCCATCCATAACGAAAAGTTCGCATAAGTTAGACCATAAATCGTAATAAATCCAATCACCTAAAGAAATTAGTTTTATTGAGGGTTCAAGATAATGGTGTCGGTGTCCCGAATTGTCATGGCATATTAACTAAACGCTCAAAGGCCTTAGTAAGCCTTTGTTATGTTGACGGTTATTGCTGCTGGTGAACATTGGAATTTGTTGCACAAAACTATCAAATGGCTCATGTAGGTTAACTACAAATGATTACCAGTGCCATACTTTTCATGAAAAAATGACCATTCGCTTCAGTGGGTTTACGAACACTTTGTATGTATATATATATAT
>MQTX01000048.1:1990049-2062131 GCA_009735665.1 Angiostrongylus cantonensis
CACAGCTATGTTGAAGACAACGAAGGCATTATTCACACTGGCCGACGACTTGGAACCAAGCGAAACCACAATGGCAACAGCGCAAATCAGCAGAAAAGACATAACGTCGGGATAGCGACCAAAGAAGCCTTTTCCCTGAATTGGAGCACATAAATTGTTGCCAAATTCTATACGTACTCTTGTTTTAGAGGTTTTCTCAAATGGTTTCTGGGAGACGTAGTTTTTAATTAGAAAACCTATCACCCTGAGAAAAAACTGTGGTGTTCAAAAGCATGCTCATTTTAAAGTGATTTTGCAGGTGACACTGAACATATAACTGTTTGCTAGAGTTAGTAGTGATATAAAGATTTGGTTTCTAAACTGTGTACCTCGTCGTCTCTCGGTTCGAGAAGGGCCAACTGAGCATTACGGAAACGAATAGATATCGTACGGTGGATCACTTGAGAACTCGATTAAAGGTGTAGGTAGTGCAGATGGTAATGACGATATGGATGTATGACACCCGAATACTAGATATATCACTTGATTTAGTGTTTAGTGGTATTCATAAAAACATCATATGGTGGCCAGTAGTAAGATCCTTTGCGATCAACCGAATATTAAAAGAAAAAGTGTAGTGCTTTCGACGTTGATCAATGCGTGAGGAATGCGCCATGCACTTAACTTCATCAAGCACCGTTAGAAGCGACAGAATGCATATCTGAGCCATGAAATGACATTTGGTTGCATATAGATGTATCAAGTAATTGTTGGTGTCTTTCTAGAAAAGTCTGGTTTGCCGATCCCGAAGGAAAGGAGAGCCTAGTGAGTAGAAAGGGGATGGGGAGGATCGATTGTAAAACTTACCGAGCTTAGTGAACCGATAGTTTCTAAAGTGAAGTTGCTTATAGCTCCATTTACTAGTGTATCGAAATAAGCTGACCATGATCGTGCCACTGCTACAAAAGAAATTGTTCGTTAATAAGGTGGCTTTGCAAAATGGCCTCGCGCATCTCAACTTGATACAAACTGATAAGTGACTTCAAGAACGTTACTGTAGAGTATAGGAGCCTAATCGGCATCCGACACACCTGCATTTCCTATCATATATTCAAGAGTGACCGTCCATCCAATCACGAAAGCCCACAACTCCCCGGTTCCCACATAGGTATAGGTATACGCGCTACCGGCTCTCGGATATCTGGCAGTGTGGAATAAACATTTCAGAGTGAAGACACCTCAGCTAGGCACAAATTCTGCCACTCACCTTGCTCCAAATTCCGCATAACTGAATGCTGACATTAGAGCAGCGAATCCGGCGCATATGAATGAAATAATGATTGAGGGACCTGTCTGACTGTGAACGATAGGACCTAGAATTCAAATAAAATATAGCCGCTTTCGTCATGATCTAGTCATATTTTGATATTTCAACTTGTTCTCATCATGCACATAGTGATGTATTTGTACTTTACTAGGTGGAGACATCTTTCCTTTTCAGGCGCATAGTCGCAGAGTTTTTCACAATTAGTTAGTTACCTGCAACTCGATGCATCACATAATTATTAGTCCTATGTTTTCCCTCCTTCAGTTGAGTGCTCATTTTAAAAATAAGTGAAAATAAATAGAAACGTTCGATGCCAAAAACCTTGCACACTATCTCATCAGTGTGTAACAAAAAGAAAAGACAGGAAGAATACAAACCTGCCAAGACATATATGCCTGCACCAATCATCTGTCCGACGGCTAAGAATGTTACATCTATCACTCCCAGACATCTTCTTAACGGTGTCTCAAGCATAGAACCACCAGTAAATGTCTTTTTACGAAAGAGCACATTCTTTATATCGACAGCACTCATCTCACCGACGCTTAACTGAAACGTGCTTGGACAGGGTAGAAACTATTGCTTGTCAGCAACACTAGGTAGAAAACAGCTTAACACTCAAAAAAAACAGTTTTGAATTTCTTCTTCCCTTTGAACTTGACGATGTCCAGTTAAGAGCTGAAAAAAAAGTTATGAAACAGTTTTGAATTTCTTCTTCCGTTTGAACTTGACGATGTCCAGTTAAGAGCTGAAAAAAAAGTTATGGTAGGATCTTTAAAGGTGACCTGGTGCTTCGCCCATTCATCACCATTAGTGACCAATGTTACGACAAAACCAGCTATAATAAACGACTGATGGGGCGAAGTAAATGCGGTACTAGTGGTGCCATTCAAAACAATCAGGACCCTGAATCGACTCTGCGGTGACGCAATCAAGTATATCCCACATTCCTCCATTTCCAGAATTTTTGTACTAAACTCTCTGATGTTGGTCAATGTCTCCAATTCATAGAAACCAAAGAATAGCAAAAATCGTCAATCAAGAAGTCATATAGAAGTCATATAGTTCGAACACCTTCCTGGATGATGGATGCCAAGAAGGGAATCGAATGCAAAAAGTGCTGGGATTGAAACATTACGTGATGTTGACTCAGACTAGATAAAATATGAAAGAATATAAGAAACAACGGTGTAGTTGACTCTTAGCTACTCAACACTGTTGTATTTCTCATAATTATAAAAGATAAAACGGTTTAACAAAATTAAGAGACAGCTGAAGCATACACATTGACTTATTAATTATCCGTAGCACCGGATAGTGGCATCACAACATTGAAGGATATACCGTGTCTTTACTTAGTATCATCGACCTTCAGGTCCGATGGGTATACAATCCCTCAATCTTTTGTTAACGAGTGTTCTACTCCATTCATATTGATTCCTTCCACTGAACTTTACCATCCCAGTGTATGGTCAGTTGACTTTGTTCCGCAAGGGAGCTATCGTGCTTCCGTGGAATGATTTTAGCCATGTAATTTCGACTGAAAGTTTATGCAAGAACAGGAAAACTTTGCCTTACAAGAGTGGTGAAGGAGAAAAGGTATTCTGCACAGATTCCCAAGTAAAAATAGCATATATGCTGCTTTCGAGTAGGGGGTGGGGGTTTCAGGCTTCTTACTTCATGACAAGCAGGAATGTTAGCGCAAAGTAAGGTATAGCCCTTTTTTCTTAAAATGAGATTCAGTCTGTTATACTATTTTCCATCAGTAAGTCAACTTTTCTTAGAAGTCCGTTTTAAAAGCATCTTTGAGGAAAGCGGAGAATATCCCTACAATCCACAAACGCCGGCTCCTGGTTGTTATGAGCTTCAGTACATGTATTCCAAGGTTCGAGGGACGGCTAAGTTCATCCAGTATTCAGATGTGTGTATATAAATAGATATTTGAAATATGTATATATACATATATATATGTATATATATATATATCACCCATGCACATATACATGAATTCGATCTTCTCAAACCATGACGATTAGAGTCGAGCACAGTGAAGGGAATGAAAGGAATGTCGGTTTCTTGGGTTCATCTGAAGATTAGTCAACAAAGCACCCAAGCTTTTTAATGTGCAAGAGAGAACAAAAGTTGAATGAGAAGCATAAGCCAAAAATGCTTCTCATAACTATGAAACGAGTGATGTTCAGAAATAGCGCTTTAGAGACACTAAAAATCAATACTGGTAAAAATCTACGGATACCTATCGCTGCGGCGGACGCACATAAGAGAATCACAAAGGTTGAAGAGAGAAAGAGATGTCCACCACGATGTTGGTGTTAAGAAAAAAATAGTGCGCGTGATTTGCGTAAAAACTGGAATGGCCGCTACGAGTTCCACGTGACTTGAATAAATCATTATAACTGGTTTGTACTTTGTTATCCAAATTGCCAGTGTTGGCGTTTTGGAAAAATCACGAACAACCTAAAGATCTGTGAGACGGTGAGACCAGGTGAGACGAAAGTAATCAGAGTTAAGGGGATCGAGACTTTCTTCAATCGTTAAGCTAACGTAAGGACGATAAAAGAAACGATAAAAAATAAGTAACAACATCAAATGTAGAAAACAATATGGACCGTGGGTAAGATGGGTAAGGTGGCTTTATGTGTTATCTAAGTCGCTAACTATTAGAATGCGCTAGGAGTGCTTCTTTTCATTAAAGCGATAGGAACAAGCCAGAGATCGACCTACGCCAACAATCCAGGGCCAGGGAAGATGCGCTATCTTATGGACCAAGATGTGAAAAGTCAGCTGAGTGGAACACGTGATACGCCTGAATAGGAAGATACAAAAGATAGAGATACAGAAGAAGATACAGAAGATAAGATACAGAAGATACACGTGGTACCCCTGAATATAATAAGAATAATACTCCGCCTGAATAACACGTGATACTCCTGTATAATACTCTCCTGAAATCTATTTGGTTGCATGCGATATCAGATAAACATATCGTTGAAGCTCTCGATTTGAAAGTCAGCGGCGTTCAAGGAGACCTGGGCAAGTGTGTGAGCACTACGTAGCCTACGAAAAAGAAGGCATGCAAAGCAATGGTAAGTTTGAGCGGTTTAATGAGGCTTTTAAGATCGCTTGGTGGAATAATTTGATCACCAGTGGGAGGAGACTAAAGTAGGTAACGGGGTCTATATATTCTTACACATTTCGACTATTTGAAACCAATATGGACGTTTGCTGAGAAAGGTCTTTTTTTTACTTTGATTGTTACAATGACCATGCAGTGCAGGTTCTCAAGATTGATTACAAACGACTGCCAAGGTTTGTAGATTCACAAGCAGTCTCAGCTACCTTAGAACTGGTATTTCCGATTGGCAGTGCTTCATATGGACTTACTGCTATCTAGAATAATTACAAAGGTCGAAGTTTTTTCTTAAACCTAAATGATTACTCTCCATTGATATATAGGCAGCAGGCAGCAGGCAGCTTGGGGTAGAACAGTGCAACCAGTTTATTAGATAAGGAAACTACTTGCCTTTATCTACATAGTACTTTAAAAGGACAAAGGATAAAGCTTTTGGTGTTGATCAATCCCTCAGAGATGCGTCACGCATTCGACTTCATTGATCATCGTCTGGAGTTGATTGAATGCATATCTGGCCTTTACAATGACTCTCGGTGGCCTACCGATGTATCGAGTGTGATGTATAGAGCTAATGCTACTATCCTTCCAGATAAGGGTGGAAGTCTTGGTGAGCCACGAGCGCAGGGATCGATTCCCGTGTGTGTTGCAGGGTATCGCAGACCACTGCGCCACACGCACCCCACATATTACTTTAGAACTACTTAAAATAGCAACGATAACATTTTCAATATTTTAGAAATCTAGAAGAAACTCGAACCACTATTTTCGAGTTCCACTTGCCCCTCCAAGCTCGCTTAGATTCTTCTGCCTCAGGACTTCTTGAGACCCACGTAATATTCGAAGTGCTGTCCTCTCGAAAGAAAAGTTCCTGTTTCTGAAACGATGAAAGCTCATTGGCTAGCTATGGCACATTACGTTAATCAATAGAGAGTACTGGAATCATTCGAATTGTTCACTGTTCAACCGGGCTAAATTCGATCACAGGTGCAAGTTCCCGGGTGAGTGGTCTAGTATTTGATCAGGACAGGAACGGCATTATGTGAGTAACAGACGGTATTGATACAGTGGATAGAACTCTACGGTGACATATTCCATCAGAAACTAAAGCTGAAAATTTTAGGTCTTCAATTCGTTTATCGAAATGGGAAGTAGGGCAATGATGCTGATGTCGCTCATCACGAGCACAGTTTTGAGTCCAGGTTCGATCCTGCACTGGGCTCAGCAAGCCTTTCACCCTCCAGGTTCGGAAAATTGGTGTCCGATTTGTTTGGGAAAGGCTAACCCTTTGCATTCCATCTGGGGACGTCCTAAACACAGCTATTCCTGGATTCTAAGAACAATCGACTCAAACAGCATTCAACTATATCAATAACAAAGACGACAATCCTCAAGCAGCAGAAGAACCCACACGAAAACGTTCGAAGACTTTCGTAAATTGAGGATGTGAGCGAACGAGTAGGATAGAAAAACGATGAAATCCACGCAATAGGTATGAAGGCGAGCCCTTTAAAAAAAAAACATGGAAATCGATTAGATAGAAAAATTACACGGTGTTATACAGTTGTTCACCTCGGCAAGCCAACAAGTGTGAGCAAAAGAATGATTGAGAAAGAAGCAAATGGTTCAAAACGTATTCGCCAAGCCCAGATAATTCTCAAGGATGAAATTTTCACAATTAAATTCTTCGTTTGTTTAATGATTGTGGAGAATCAGTCCAGAGAAACAGGAAGTTCGCCGATCTTTTCACTGAAACCTCAATCTACTTTTGTTTTTCATTAAGACTAAAAAAGTCTGCAGTAGTTTTGTTAGAGGTATAAAAGGCGAAGGATAATGGTCTCGACGTTGACCAATCCGTGAGAGATGCCCCATGCATTCGACTTCATTAAGTATCGTTGAAGGTCACTGAATGCTTATCTGGCTTCTACAATGAGTCGCGGTGGCTTACCGATGTATCGAGCCATTGCTGCTATCCTCCCAAACAAGTGTGGTACCAATATGTCGACCCCGAAGGGATGGAAGGCTTGATGAGTCATAGGCGCTGGGATCGATTCCACGTGTGTGTTGCAGGGCGTCTCCGACCACTGCGTCACACACGACCTTTCCACATGTCTTTTGTTGGGGGTACCAGTAGCCAATTAGAACTTGGCAATCACGAGGAGGTGCATACAAACCTGCGCCCTCTATTACGAACACACTTCCAGTTTTGGGTTGAGAAATCGTAAATTTGCTCCTTAAATGTCTTTGACAAATAGAACATAAACGTGACAGTACGCCTTCACGCAATGGATCCACTCCACGGGCAGACTTTTTGTACGAGTAAGCGAAGACTGCGAATGAGTACTATGTTTTCCCGAAAGCTTTACGGTTTTATACGAAAGCGTTGTCTGTTCACAACTCTAAGGACCGACTTTCTTTGAATCTCGTTATAAATATTTGATGTATTTCTTTATACGATCTTATGAACTGATCTTGTTGAACTGATGCGAGATTGGTATAGGTTTTCGTCGCCGTTGCTCCTTCTTGTTTGTGGTGTTGTCGGTTGATGGCTGACATTTCGGTGATTTCGCTTTCCTACGAACGTGGCCGCATTTTCTGCAAGAACAGTTTAATTTTTCTGTGGAAGAAAGAACCAATGTACTAATAAAGACCTAACATATAAATAAACCCCGCATTGATCAAAAACTATTCACCATGCTGTTACGAGTGGAACAGCCCGCGTGTTGTTCACTTGGTATTGCGCGTGAGACTAATCTAAGTCAAAAAACATTTTGAAATAAGGAGCCAAATCACGTGTAGTAGTGAGTTCGTCGTTTTCTTTTTCAGCAATCGCGAGGTTGTTAAACAGCACACGTTTACTTCCATACAATAACACACATACAACACAATCGTAGCTGACGTTTCGGCAGAATCGCCTTCTTCAGAGCCGCTTTTTTCATCTGTCTTCCACCGAGGAAGAACAGCCGTTCAGAGTCCCATATGTTCCATATGCGACTCTCCCATATACGATTGTGTTGTATGCGTGTTATTGTATGGAAGTAAACGTGTGCTGTTTGACAACCTCGCGATTGCTGTAAAAGAAAACGACGAATTCACAATCCAGTGCCGAGGTTAATAGAAAGTCGATCTTGGGGTACTCTTACAAGATGTAGTAGTGAGGTATTTGTCTTTCCAGTTCAACTTTGAATTTTTTAAAATTTATGCAAAAAAATAAAAATAAAATTTTACGCTTCGAGAGCCTTGCGCGTTGATGTTTTCGATTCCTGCACTAGGATCTGGACAGTCACTTCATCGCCATTGTGCTTTTGTACCCTATGTGTACCTAGAGGAGTGCTTTGATGAAGTTTAACTTTCCCATCTAGATGTTCTTCTTTCATGCGGGCACAAACCGGCCTAGTCGTTTCCCCAATGTATTCCTCAGAGCATGACTTGCATGAGATCAAGTATATTGTACGTGAACTCATGCAGTCCCGTTAGGACAGATCATACAGTTTTCTGAGCTGCACAAACGAGAATAGGGGCGGTTGCGAACCAACTGACTACTTACGGTCTTCAGTGGAAGGTCAATGATCGCTACATAATTTTGAAGACCACCTTTTTATAAGCAGTTCTAAATGGCGTAACTTATTTCATTTGATGTGAAGGTTAACTAAAAAGGATCTTACTTAGTTCGAAACATTATTGTGGGGAGCCACCCTACGCTTTTGCCTGACCCGGAATGGCTTCTGTTTCATACCCATTGGAAATGGCTATTTTACGTGTTAAATTTAGCGATTCCTTCCTTTCCTCTTCTGCTGTGCACACATTTTCAGCCGGTCGGTAGATGTTTTTGATGAGTGCTTTTTTCATGTGTGAAGGATGGGAAGAGGAGTATGCACTATTATATTTTTACTACTTGCTATTTTGTTGTATAGCCACTTTTTGAAAGCTTTATGTAGATGTTTAAGAGTGGAAGCCAGTTCTCTGTTGGTTTTCCTCTTGTAAATTTTTTATACTCTGAATGTTTGTTTAACAATTCAAAGCACTCATCCATCTCTTCCTGTGTGGGACAGGCGATGAAGCAGTCGCCTACGTATCCACAGTACAGTAGGAGTCGGTGAACGGGAACTGGAGCTTCCATATCATACATGAAAGTGACCTCAAGCTTTGATACTAATCGCTATCTCATGGCTAACCTTGTAATTTATGCAAAATATAATCCCGACCACCAAAAGATTAAACAACTAAGACACTGTCTTAAGGGAGTCATTTTAGAGAGCTTTCATTTTTCTGCTACTTTCAACGAGCAGCTCGAGAATGGCTCGCATTGCGGGGTAAGTCGACACTTTAGTACAAAGTGAAGTAACTATCGAATGACTCCATTACATGCGTGCTGTTTGGTTACGCGAACTGTAAGTGGTCTGGAAATACTTTGGTGTTAGGTAAATGGGTTTGAATGAATTTCAGCAACTGGGTCAGAATAAGGTTTGGGAACCCCGCTATTCTTTCTCTTCGCTAGTTAAAATTCTTCAAAGCACTCCTCTAGATACACAAAGAGCACAAAAGCATAATGGCGATGATTTTGAAGTGAGCGTCCGGAACCTAGCGCAGGAATCAAAGACATCAACACGCAAGACTCTTGAGGCGTTTTGGATAAATTATAATTATCCAATGATGAGCCGGAAAGATGAATGCCTCACCATCACATGTGAGCTGGCCCCTTATTTCGAAACGGTATTTTGACCTCTGGGTGGGTCTCGTTCGCTATGCCACGTGAACAACACGCGCGCAGTCCCACTCTTAACAGCACGGTATGTTGCTGAGATATTTGCAAAACTCTAGACCGCAGGTGTCTATGGTAGGGACCGAAAGCGCTATTGTCCTTTCCGGAGAGTAACGCGTTCACCACCACACCATGCGAGTTCTGCGTTTTGCCTGTCTCTCAGCTAATTCTATCGAACATTTTGCCATCAGCAATCACCCGTCAACGGGATTAATCTGGGGAGCCCACATCGGCATTGAAACCAGTTAAGTTGAGGCTGTAGTTGAAATCACTATGTTTTAGCTTTTATTTTCTGCCTACTACACGGTGTGTTGTTTTTATTCAATATGGCGTTTATCTATATCTTAGATCCTCATTAGTACCTTGAATTTTCCAATTAATAATTAAACTATTCTTATACCAAATACGTCCAGACTGTGAGGAAAGCGAAATCGCCGAAACGTCAGCCACCGACGAACGACACCAACGACAACGGAAACACGCCAACGCCTCATCAGCTCAAAAAGATCAGTTTATAAGATCATATAAATAAATTCGTCTACTCAAAGTTATAGCATAACCTTCGTTTCAGAGTCACTAGGATGAAATTTAGAAATATATTAATGGAACGGATTTTTAAACCAATTTAATCAACAAAGGTTAGGAAGCCGACAATGGCCGAACAACATTAACGATGCAGGGTTCTATGTAACCTCATTTGAGAGGTGCTACGCTCAAGATGATTAGACTCGACACGACTATGAAGACAAATATTGCGAGGATAAACGACTGTGGACCATTTACTGGAATGAACTCGACTCTGAAAAAGACGAAGATGACGAAACGTTTGCCGATTCAAAGTTTATATAACAGCCTTGTGTTAACTTAACTATTCAAGTAATTATTGATTAGTCAAGTCGAGGCTCGAGGATACGTGGTTTTCTCAATATCACATAACAATGTTCACCATAAAATGAGACATGCTTCTTTAAGATTTGAAACCTAAATAAATTTATGCTCTGTATAAGTTATATAAGGCCGGAGTTGCCTAGTGATATATACACCGGTTAATTCGCGCAAGGCATTGGTTTGATCACGCTCCAAGTCAAAGAAACCTTTAAATTACGCGGTTTTGGAAAATCGGAACCAAAACTGCGAGGAAAAGGTATAAATGGAGGCACTGCTTGTGGTGAGCGATGTGAGTGCTCTAGCACAGCTACCTCAGGATATCAAGACCTCAGGGAAATGACTCGACCGGCATTCAGTGGCATCCATAAAACCAGACCAAAAAATCTGAAGTACTAAGGCCGTCGTAAAGTGGAGTGTGGGCTGCCAGAAAACGGAATGAATTCAGGAAGAGCTGGAATCCGCACATTTGATGTCGGCTGCTGCAAAAGAAAAATATATCTCATGTGTGGCTCATATCGCACAGAATGCGTTGCATAGATTGTCCCTAGTGATATTTTCCCGAAAATCACAATTTCGCAACATTTTTCTAGGCTCCTTGGATTAAGCAGGGTTAAACAGGAGCTTTCAAGAAAGATAGGATTAATTACATTGGATATGCATAAGCCAAAATGTGTGCTGATCAGCTTATTCCTCACAATGCTGCTGTGAACTTCTTCAGCATGTTTAGGACTTTTTTTGGAAAACACAATAACATTTGACCTGTTCGAAAACTTTGGAAAAAAAGTTTTGAAAAGAGGCAGGCGTAGTTGTAGGACGTTGACTGCCTTGAAAAACAAGACAAAATAAGTCACGGTAGCGTTTTCCCCTGTAAAAGTCATACACAAGTCATTTGCTTTGTTGTTGTCTTTTCAACGGCGCTAACATTTACCAGCACATTTTTTGTACTAAGTTGGTAACTCTCCTTTTATAATGTTATGCCCGGCGCCGTCAGACGAGTTCTATCCTCCACACATCATAATTTAAAAGTAATAAAAACGTCAGTGAAACGAGTTTTTCAGCAACTCAACTAAAGAAACTACGGCTCCCGAATTTTGAGTCTTCTTGCACAGCGTGCACATTGAATAGAACAGACGATCGCCTATAAGCAGGCTACTCTGAGTGTTTGTCCCACTTATATATCGAATGCTCTATTCCTAGGAACTTTTTTCTGTTGAAGCTAACTAGAAGATAACTAGGCACTAGGCTAACTAGGCATAGATGTAGCAGTGGTTTATTATAGGTAAGAAATTACTGATTGTCAAGAAGCTAGCTGCTCACTGACTCAACGTCCAATGGCACGTTTCCATGCGGTTGTTTCATATTTTGAAACACTGAATTAATATTGCGAACTAGTGATCAAGAAAAACCGCTCTACAATCCACAAGTTTTGTGACTTTTATTGAGATATTCTCAGGGTCAACTTTTATAGGATATCCAGAAGTCCTCAGGCGCTACATTATCATCCATCGTTTAATGATCACCTTCGTTCTCATCAGCACTTACATAGCCATCAGATTCTTCATTTACTGAGAGCGGGAAACATTCCAAATTGCCCTTAATATCTTCAGCTTCTTAATGTGCATTCATAAAGTTTAAAGGTGGAAAACAATGATATATTGGAAGGAATCATTTACCTAGAAAAAGCAGGAATATGTAACGGAACAGAGATTCTGCCGAATGATGTCGAAATCCTCGTCCAGTGATTTGGGCCCTGATATTGTGAAGCTACTAGTTTTTCCGTAGTCATTGCCGTGAAGCACCACGGGTTCCTTCTAGAGGTACGGATTTCTGGACATGTCTACATATTTCATGAAACTTTGGCAAGTATATGAATGTTGTTGCTGGATTATGGCATTTTTTGCCGCGAACAAAAAACGGAAAAGCTGCCAAACATTGATGGCTACCAAAGCGAAACGATACAGGAAGGATAGCACAAATAAAAACCCAAAAACCTGAGAAGAATCGGAACCAAAAAAAAAACAAATGCACGAAACAAAACGGAATACTTTACTGAACCGGCTTTCACTTAATCTCGACGTAAGTAATCAATATGTTTTTCTGGATTGCCTAGCTTGCACAGAGTTGTTCTACAACTTTCATTCAGGTAACGTTTCGACGTGTTTTTCTCCTTCAGAGCCGATGATCTGAATCGACGGTCCATTATCGTTTGGACTCGCGTTGTGGATCCTTGTTGCCACATCAGGTCGAACTTCTTGAATGAAGAACCACTCGATTGAACTAACCTCACTCGGCGATGCCTTCTTATAAAAAACGGTTGTTGGTTGATTGTCAACTGATAATAATTTTTTTTCCGTGCAGGCATCGACAATTACATAGTGGAGTGATTTTTGGACGACCGTTTCGGACAGCGAATCACAGTCGATTAATGTGACGAAGGAGGAACTGTGTTGTTAAAAACAGCATGAGCGTCATTGTTGTGAAAACATATGCCGCTGAATGCGAAATGGAAAGACTCATATAAGAGAAAAACATCTACTATGGTATTTGGTGCAGTTTGAGCCATGTAAGAAGATAATCCTCTTCCTAATCAGTGAATCAAACAATTCGAAGTGGTTTTGTGGGATGTGCGAACTGCAACGGTTTCAGATGCTGTGGAATTACCAAACCTTGGGTGTTGGTTCGACTCTGCTCGAGACCAACCAAACCTTTCAACCCTTCACAATCGGCAAATTGATATTCACAAATGGTGGCAACCTTCTTTGTGATGAAGACCTGATGACGTTTCATATAGAGCTATCTCAAGATTCGATGGAAGACCAACTCGATCAGCATTAAATGAAGACCTCTAATCGACAACGAACCGAATGAAAGAACTGCAAGGAATTGCATAATACATGGTGTTGGTTAATAGAAATAAACAAAAAAAAAGACGCAAAAGACAAAATGGTATCGAAAAATGTAAGCAGTTTCTTTCCATTATAGAAAAGGGCAAGGGTGCTTATAGTTAGGGGTGTCTTGATACGTACTCGGTTTTTAGTTCTATCAAGATCCCATAATACGGGGTCGCAAGTGCTACCAGACTCGTCTAGGAGGAGCAAAAACATAGAGATGATAATTCGACGGTAGGTCACCGCAGACCATTGTGTAGGGACATATATGCATTCAATCACTTCTATGGTGCTGTGCATCAAAGCCAGTGCGTGGCGCATCCTTTAGGAACAGATCAATCTCCGACATTTCATCCTTTTCATTTCTTATAGAATGGTAATAACAAGAGAAAGAAAATGGAAAGGATCAGTAGAGTACAACAATATTATTGTGCGAACTCTGTGGCGGACGAAAAACTAGAACGTTGCAGTCATGTTATATGATTTATGACTTGTGCTGACTAGTTTCTCTTTGTCTGAGCAGAATCTGGCCACTGAATATTTCCTGGTAAGTGACAAAGTGCTATTTACAACAAGAGTTTATTTCGTCAGCAGAATAATGAAAGCGGAAAAACACTGCAACATTACCATCCAGAAGTTCTTTTAGGAGTATGCCAGTAACGCAGCTATTCATTATCTTCTAGTGAAAACCAGCCAGAATTAGCAAAATCGTGCCCAGGACCATGCCGACCTGCGTGTCCGTTGTGCTAGAGTAGCCATTTGGGTAGCCGTACCTTCAACAAAATGGTGGGAAATTTCTAAATGCTTGTTCCGACTGCTCAACAATTATTGTTAGTAAAAATTACAAAGGTTTTTACTATTTATCTTATCTCAGTCAACTAGTCCTCACATCTACTGCGTGGATCCCTGTGCTTCTTTAATTTGATCCGTTTGCTCACATTTGTCATCTATTTCATCGTTTTCTAAATGCTTGTTTCGACTGCTCAATAATTATTGTTAGTAAAAATTACAAAGGTTTTTACTATTTATCTTATCTCAGTCAACTAGTCCTCACATCTACTCGCCACTGAATATTTCCTGGTAAGTGACAAAGTGCTATTTACAATAAGAGTTTATTTCGTCAGCAGAATAATGAAAGCGGAAAAACACTGCAACATTACCATCCAGAAGTTCTTTTAGGAGTATGCCAGTAACGCAGCTATTCATTATCTTCTAGTGAAAACCAGCCAGAATTAGCAAAATCGTGCCCAGGACCATGCCGACCTGCGTGTCCGTTGTGCTAGAGTAGCCATTTGGGTAGCCGTACCTTCAACAAAATGGTGGGAAATTTCTAAATGCTTGTTCCGACTGCTCAACAATTATTGTTAGTAAAAATTACAAAGGTTTTTACTATTTATCTTATCTCAGTCAACTAGTCCTCACATCTACTGCGTGGATCCCTGTGCTTCTTTAATTTGATCCGTTTGCTCACATTTGTCATCTATTTCATCGATTCGATGAATGTCTTCGAATTTTTTATGTGCGTTGTGCTGATGATTGAGGATTCTCGGCTTCCTTGTGAATGTTATTGAATTCAGGTCGAGTTGCTTTTGCTTGCTGTCTTCGGATTGACGTGCCAAAGCTTTTTCACGTGCCTAGGAAGGCGTGACCTGAACCCGGATAAGTCCATCACAATTTACGGATACAGCAGAGATAAGAGAGTTGTATTCTTTCTTTGATGAGCTTACATGAGGTTGATAATAATATTTAGTATCGGCTAACGTTTCGACGTCTTCGTCTTCATCAGAGCCGATGATCCGAGTCGATGGTCCGTGCTTGCTGTTCGTCTCGATCTGGCGGCTTCGCCTTCGTGTCGAGTTTGGCTTTCTTCAGCGGTCCATTTCCTCGAATGAGGCCCTCGAATGAGGTCTCGCTTTGCATGGGCCCAAGTAGTATAGTGGTTAGTACTTCATGGCCCAAGTAGTATAGTGGTTACTATTCCATATTATCAACCTCGTGTAAGCTCATCAAAGAAAGAATACATATTGATTAAGCAAACCGAGGTTCAAGGAAAGTCGGTTTCCAAGTATAAGAAAGTTGGTAAACCTAAACCTTGCAAAAATGCTCGAAAAAC
The DNA here is from genome assembly GCA_009735665.1 of Angiostrongylus cantonensis. NCBI lineage: Eukaryota > Metazoa > Nematoda > Chromadorea > Rhabditida > Metastrongylidae > Angiostrongylus > Angiostrongylus cantonensis. The sequence continues at coordinate 2,005,155 of MQTX01000048.1, forward strand.
AGTGAGTTCTTCTGTGGCTTCGAATGTTTCAATTGTCGTCGAATAAGACCAAGTTTTGGTATAACAGTTTTATCCTGCACGAAAGCTCGACAGCCCATAGAAAACTGGATAGAAATTCTGCCAACCTGTTGCTTTGCCAGAGGTGATAGAAGGTAAGCAATCAATGAGTTACTTGCAAATTAAAAATCTTGGCTTCCTTTCTAAGAAATTTTTACACGAGCGGATTTTTACGCGATCGGTGTGACTTTGTTGAATCCATGCTATTTCCCAATGTTATGGAGAAGACGTGTTAGTGCCAACCCGGTAATGAACTCTCTTTTCGCTTTGTAACACGAGTTTATTCGTTGAATAAAAAAAAACATAAGCGCTGAAAATAGTAAATCAGGGTTTATTCCTCCAAGAACTTGAAGCTGAACGTCATCATTGGTGGGATTTCTCTCGCCGATCACAATTCTTGACAAATCTAACAGTGCGCTTCCGCACTGAAAAATAAAGACCGAATTCTAACGTCATGTTGCGGCCATGTTGAATGACGCCTAGTTTAATTTTGGCTACAGACTTGGACAACTCGTCCGCAAACGACCCCCACCTAGCCACCTGATAAATCGAGGACTGGAAGGATTAAGAAGACAGTAAGCTTATTGGAGAGACCTAGTTCTACAGCTCTAAAGGTGTACATGGTGCTGCTCACTACAATGTACTACCTAGAAGTTGCGTATCATTTTCGACTAAGTTAATTAGTCAGGAATTAAATTTTCTACTTTGAATCATATTACTAAATAAATAATTGAACTTTGGTTGCCTCGTTATTGGTAGTAGAGAAGCCGGAGTTACAAAGCATGATGTGAAACCTTTGTGCTAAGATGGATTGAATCCATGAAAACGACGTTCCAGAGATGGTTTATATTAGCAGATGTGACTATTAATGAGGTTTACAAAACAAAAGAGCAGAGACCAAATAAAGTAGAATGATGAGAAATGGCAAGAAACGGCATTGGTGCCGGTATTTTGCTGTGTCCAATCATTTCTTGTAAGCACGCAACAAAATTATTGTTCGGCATTTCAAGAACACTTTTATGTTTTATTTTCCCTTCGATTTCATATGAGCAAGACCCTGATTCGTTCACCACTCTAGACTAACAAAAGCTTTGAGGGTTAATAAATAGCTGCCAGACCTATCAGGGATAAATTGCTTTCGATTCCTAATGACTGGCCACTGCTTCTCCTTCATTGAGTAGCAGACAAGGTCGTAGCACGACAATTACAGGATTTCAGGAAGAATTTACTCCATGAAAATTCAACGGCGTTCCTATAGAAGACCATGGCACCTCAAGTAGCAGCTGAATGCATGCGTAGATAGTTCGAAGACATTCGTGGATGGTATGAAGCAAGACGAATCGTCTGCAAGAAGTGCCAGGATCTCCATATTGTATGATTTCTGATCGCTAAATGCTTTTTGATCTACATAAGCTCACTAGAAAAGCGTCTAGGTAAGTCGTGAAAGTATACACATATTTTTCTAGAGTTGTGAATTTCCCGTGATGTTTTGGAAATTGTCGTAAACGTGATCGATAGAACTAACTGAAAGACAGGCGAAAAGAAGACCCTCATGGTGTGGTGGTGAACGCGTTAGTCCCGGAAGACGGTGATAGCACATTCGTTCACCACCGCAGACACCTGCGATTCGGAGTTTTGCAAATATCCCAACATCGTTGTGGTTGTTCTAGACATTTAAAATAGAACGCAGTTTCCTAATTAAACATGAAATCTTTATTGCAAGTATTAGAAATCTTCTGAATGCCAGTAAATCTGTAATAGAACCGAAAAATATGCAAAGAACAATCAAAGCAAAATTACTACACAGTAAATAAGTAAAGAGGTTTAAAGCAAAGATGGAGAGACCTGACAAGGAGATGAGAAATGCAGGGGAAATGATAAGTACAAGTGGTAAAGAGACGCGCTCATTAATCAAAATCACGGATTCGTAATATCAGCAAAAGACTTTGATATGTGATAACGAAGGTGATATTCTTTACACCAATTAGCCTATTAATAATAATGTATGCCTAGAATCAGGCAAAATTATGTACAAGGGAACAAGGGAGATGGCAAACATCAGGTTCTTATCCGCATTCTCTATGTGAATCCAGAAAAGAATGCTTTGCCTTACATCGGTAAAAAAAAATGGCATTCAATATTAATAGTAGTTTTTATTATTTTCAAAACCGACTTTCTATTAACTTTGGCACAGATCAATATTTTGATGTTTCTTGATAAACACACATGGGGTTCTTTACTGTGCTATTCGCTGTTCCACAAAACTGACATCCCGACGGTTTTCGCTTTCTTCAGAGCCTGAGAGGATCAAGTTAATTGAAATCTATTAACCAGACACTCCCATAACCTCAAACGAAGAAGCTACGAAATTTAGATTTCAATCAAATTAGAAGTAAAATAGCTCCTTAACAATTTTCTCGTTTTCGACGAGTCTTCTGTTGACTATTCCACGTAGAAACCAGCCGCACAAAGCTCACATTGATTGGTAATCTGCATTTCTCACAATAAAATATCAGGCTGAGGTATTGTGTGAAATCACAGGTAACGACGCACTCCTCCCTGCATAGTATCTCAGACAGGTGTTTTAAACTGAGAGGAGCGTATTGCGCATCTACGTGAGCTCTGTACTGTTGATTTTCACAAGTAATACTCAGTAGAAGTGTCACCGAAAGCGGTGAGTGCGCGAGGAGCCTCTCTTGCTTCCCATGCGCTTGAAGTTTTTCCGTTGAGTGCGGAGGTGTTAGGCCAACAAGATTTTTGTTAACTGGACCTTTCTAGATCCCGAAGAAAGCGAAATCTTCCAAAAAAATCAGCTTTTGTTGATAAATGAATGGTATACTAACAATGTCGTGCGTGCTTATCAAGGAAATGGGGAAGTATAGTAAAAAGCATTACTATTAACTGTTACTAAAATGCCGATCAATAACTATCAAAGATCAACGAGGCAATCAGCTCTGAAGCAAAGGGGTCAAAAGCCTAACTCTTCTACCACTATGAGTCAGCGATCTTACGACAACGGTACTCGTCGTTTGCCGGATCGTTTAGGGAGTTTTTTAAACGCCCAACTACCGCTGCTGGTTTTTCGAGAGCTGACGATATTTTCGATTACTGGGATAGTTGACGAATTAAAAAGATCACAACTTTATAAAAAGAGCTTTGCTCCACCTCATGGGTGCACCATAAAGATCTTTACAGCATTTGGAATGATTTCTTCAATTCGAAATCTGTCTAGAAGTTGAAAATTTTCAAGAAATTGAACACGGGTTAAACCTTTGGAAATTTCATCGCAAGTGCGGCAGCGCCAGAAATAGATTCTGATGCTTTTTCATTTCGTTTTTTTTTTTATTTCATTAGAGCTTGGAATGAAGGGAGATACGTTGATTTAAAATTTAACTTGGCGTGAAGGACGTTATACGTTAAAAGGGTGTCGTGACTCCTCCATGGTAGGTAGCTAAAATAATGTGCTATGAGAGCATCAGCACGAAAATTGACGACACCAATGAAATCTTGGCAGCGGACGAGAGCCGAAGTTCAGCCACTAGAATTCACGAATACAGACAATCGAAAATCATAGGATAGTTTTTTGCAATGGATGGTAACACACATACCGTACGAGTTGTATTCGATGTCCTTCGCGTGTCTCCATAGATCACATTCGACTTTTTTCCTCGCATTTATTGGTTTCAAATGAGAACCGCCTTTTAACAGCATCCACCTGTGATAATCTCGAGCTTACCTTCGCGACAGTAAGGAATGAACTTTCAATAGCTTTAGTTGCTTCTATTTTATCTATTTTTACTGTAAAAATCAACTATGGTATCGATTAAATGTAGCGCTTGTTGTGCAGTGAATGAATAGGAGACCACTGCAGTACTACACTCGTGACCTTTGGTTTGACCCGGCGCTCAGGGTAACCAAGCCTTTTATAACTCTGGAGTCGAAAAATTCACACCAGATTGGTCTGCTAGTTTAGGGAACACTGACTAGTGCATGGGTAAAGGATAAAGGATAAAACTCTCGGCGTTGATCAATCCCTGAGGGATGCGCCATGCATTCGACTTCATTAAGCATCGTTGGAGGTGACTGAATGCATATCTGACCTTTACAATGACTCGTGGTGGCCTGCCGATGTATCGAGCCAGTGCTGCTATCCTCCCAGACAAGTCCGGCACCAATTTGCCGACCCGGCAGGGATGGAAGGCTTGGTGTGCCGTGGGCGCATTTCACGTGCGCGCCGCAGTGGCGCCTCCAACCACTGCGCCACACGCGCCCCTTGTGTATGGGTAAGCAACAGGAAATCATTATATGGGCCGCATATACATTCACTCATCTTTATGCTGAGATTTAGTAGATGACACATAATGAAGGGTCTGCTGAACGCCCAACGTTTCACCGCTCTTCCCTAATAGAATACGAGTAACAAGAGAAAGAAGACAGGAAGAATAATTATGAGTGTGAGATCGCTGTTAGTGTGCCCATTCTGTGGCGTACAAAGAATTGGAACACTACAGTAACATTGGCATATGTTATAGTTACAGTGCTGTAGCATCACATAGCTACATATGTTATCGCTAAACCCCGTTAGTTATCGTGTAGGTCAAATATGCACCCCATTTCCTCTACGATGCAACGAATGAAGCCCAATAATCGGTGCACCCTTAGGCAATCCTGGGCTTTTACCCGTCATCTTTTTACCTTTCACTTCTTACCAAAAAATCATGATAAAACTACGATAAACAGAAAACATCGTCGTTTGTGTTAGACATTGTAAACAAAGTCGCTAACCGATTTGTCAAATTATTTAGAGATTACTCGTCCGAAATCCCCACCTCGTGTTGTCGACAGCGTGATATTCAGGCCAAACATTGGTTGATTTAGAGTCCTTTAATCGGGGAACACTAAACTAGATAACAAATCACAATTAATGTTGTTTAGTATCATGAAACCTTGTGAAATTCCAAAGAATAAGAACGAAGTTCACATTTTGCCCCGACATTTCACTTTTACGATCTGCTATTCCCAGCTTGTACGGAGAGGTGATAAAGTCAACTGAATGGCCTGGTCAAAGGATGGAAAATTTGCTTCAGTTGTGAAAATGAGAAGGTGCGTGTTTAAGGTGGAGTTAGGTCGAAACTTCCAAGAAAATCCGAGCAATGAATATTCTTAGCTACGCGTCGTCAACAAATTAGACAAATTCAGCTTTAACTAAACAAAAGATAGAAATCAAACCCTGTAGCAGCGAAGGAACTCCAGTACTGGATGACCTTCTTTGACAGCAACTGTTCTGCCTTTGTGTAGCCGGCAGTTTCGTTGTAAATCGGCACTCCGAACACATACTCAATCTCGTAACCATGCATTACGCCGGTCCATTTCGGCCACGGATTAGCACTGAAGGTCGTTTTTTAATAACTCAAAAAACTGACTTTCTATAAACCTCAGTATAAATCGTTGGTGTATTTATTCATATGATATTATAAACTGGTCTTTTTTAGTTGATGCGAGGCTGTTATAGGTTTCCGTAGTCATTGTCGCTGTTGTTACTGTTGTTGGTCGATAGATGACGTTTCTGCGATTTCGCCTTCTTCAGAGCCGTGCCCTGAAGAAGACGAAATCGCCGAAACGTCAGCTATCGACCAACAACACCAACTACGCCGACAACGACAGCGAAAACGTAAACCAACCTCGCATCAGGCCAGCAAGATCAGTTCATAAGTCATCTTTTGTATTTCGTGCTACAAAAAACTTGTCAAAAATCACATAAATATGAGTTACGAAGTAGACTGAAGGACAAGAAGAAAAGCAACAACAAAGTGTCTAAGGAAGAAGAATCGACGCCGCCCTAAATACGACAGTGTGTAGAGAGAGTCTTCAAAAACGATAGCATGGCATAATTTCTTCATGACAACGAGAACTTCTTCAAAGACGCTTGTCTCCCAGCGTAAGCTCACTTATGTAGGATTTTTTCGGACCAGATTTTCGGAACTTTGGCCGCCTTTCAAAAATATTGTTGAAAGTGGGTTTGTGTGTAGATTCCTAGAATGTGCTTCGCCACCAAACATAACTGGCTCTCTAAGCGGCTTAGTGATTCGGCTATAGAAGAAGAAATACTTTTGGAACCAATTCCTCTCAAAAGTTAAGTCACAAATGCTCGGTTTGTTTAATCGTTATCGACTCAATCATAATTTCAGTGAATAAAGACGTATATGAATAGATGGAAACTCAAGTCAGAAATAGTACGAAGTTATAAATTAAGAAAAAAGAACTTCGATCAATGTCATTTCGAACAGAAACACGTCGTAATCAAACCTCGAAGGCTGATCGAAGTAATAGATGTAGACACGACCATGCTGACCGTCATACTGACTGATTTGATCGGCCAGCCAAATGCTATCACAAGTAAAAAAGTAGTCGCCTACCATCTGATTAACCTGAATTCAGCTGTTTCTGTAACTTCAATTTCTTCAGTACCGAAGTACCGGCATTTTCGGTCAGATCCTGAAGATACTGACGACAAATGCGCACTTCATCTAACATTATCCATAAAGCAGTAAAGAATTCCGAGCAAATTTTTGTTTGTGTGTTCGCATGGCGCAGTGGCAAGAGCTGGCTTGTAATACAGAAGTGGAGGTCGATTCGATCCCGTACTCTGGGCTCATCAAGTGTTCCATCTCTTGATAACATAGAAATGCTCCGAATGCATCGCATGGCGCAGTGGTAAGAGCTGGCTTGTAATACAGAAGTGGAGGTCGATTCGATCCCGTACTCTGGGCTCATCAAGCGTTTCATCTCTTGATAACATAGAAATGCTCCGAATGCATATAGGACACAAAAGCACACTGACGATGACTTTGAAATGAATGTCTGGACTCCAGCACAAGGATCAAATACATAAACGCGTAAAGCTTTTCAAGCGTTTTGAATAACTTTCAAAAGTCCAAGGATAAATCGGAAAGACGAAAGCCTCACTATCACTGGCAACTTGATGCCTTTTTTCAAACTAACTTTTTTGGCCTGAGTGGGTCACATTCGTGCCACGTTAACGATACACAGGTTGCCCTATTCGCAGCAGCACGTAGAGTAGTTTTTGAACAATTCTCAACTCAGTCTAGGTAGAGATGAAAAGAATAAAGCAGAATTTTTAGAAGCGAGATAACGTCACCTGTTCAGCGTAGAACTGTGTCTTTTTGTTTGGATCAGTGCAGTTCGGATCCGAGTAAATGTGTTTTGCAGCGCTCCTAACCAGCTCAGGTTGAGAGGCAAACGCTCTTTCGATGCAGTCATGAAACTCATTTCGATTTAGTTTCGGCTGCTCGGTCTTGTCGAAATAGTTGGCAAGATTGTAGATGTTCCAGAAATTCCCTGCGATACATTTATTACGGAGAAGCATCATACAAACGAGGTTTGCGAAACACTGTGCAGTGAATGGCTCATTTTTTGCTTGTTCAACACTAACCGTTAGCTAGTCTAGTTAAGCTCTAACGTGCTCCTACCTTAAAAGATTGTAGTCGTCTGGAAATCAGAAGACGAGGAATTCATGTTTGTAAAGGTCAACTGAAGTGCGTCTTTGACTACGGAGCAAGTAAAAATATCTTAGGCGAAAAATGACTTGTCAAATGGGTGCAAATGTGCCCTATGTTTTAAAATGAGATGGAAGCTCCTAAACATCTTCCTCATACAGATCATGTTCACTTGATTATAGGCCATTGGTAAAATGGAGAAAGCACAGTTTCTATATTTGGAAAGCTAACACCATGTAGCGATAAACATGTGGACCCCAGCTGAATCCACGTGCTTCCTAGAGAGTTTCCTACCGTCTTCGAGAAAAGCGTCTCGGCCTTTGCCTTCTAATTGATAACATAACGATCTTTTGTACTCTATTGGAAACCTGCTTGTTGGCGTAGTTGTCCATCTTTCAACGCTTTTGTAGTTTTTCGTTTGAGGTTATGGGGGTGTCTGGTTAACAGATTTCAATTAACTTGATCGAGAGTTTTATCTTTTATCCTTCATCCCTTTGAATTCGTAGATCGACCTTTATAGATCAGCATTTCCGAGGGTCCCGTTGCACTTTTGGCTTTAAAATCTCCTTTCACGTCATTACTGTTTTGGAAGCCCTCACGTAGGTTAATAGTTGCTACCTGCTCCTGAGGTTAAACCTTCGATTTACATTTGCGTTTCTTAGATCCGTGCTTAGCTCGAGCCGATCGTGTTGCACACTGATAATGACGGTAACGGAGTGCGTATAGCGCAGCCGTCGGCGGCGCACTGCAATACACATGGGGTCGACCCTCAAGCCCCAAGCTCACCTAGCCTTTCATTCCTTCGAGGTCGGCATATTCCTACCAGATCTGTCTGGAAAGAGAGCAGGACTAGCTCGATACATCGGTAGGCCACCGCAATTATTATGTAGGCCATATACGCATTCAATTACCTCCAAACGATGCTTAATGAAGTCGAATGCATGGCGCATCCTTAAGGAAATGATCAACGCTGAGAGCCTTGTACTTTGTCCTCATAATGTCGATTAGGCTATTTTTGGAAAAGCTGTTACAAATATGTGAAGAAATCCTTGATCATGACCATTTTAGGATTCGGTTTCCTGAATTTTTGTGAAATTTATTAACTTGATCCTCTCCTGTTCTTGAAGGTTTCGAGTTTACAGGCAACAGAAAGCCGACAGATGATTAGGTAATATTTTAACCATTATTTACTCCTTATTTTTTATGGCAGAGTAAGAGATGGAATGCTACAACGAGGACTCCGAGACATGCGCAAAATTCGTGATCCTATTTTGGCTTCTAACTCGTGATTTGCCTTACTACAGGGTTACCTGCTATCCACCAAGTCAGTTGACGATCTTGCTTTTGCATTTTTCTCAGCCAGTTTTTTTAGTCTATGATGTTATCAGCAATCACTTGTATGCGGGTACAATTTGGTAAGCAGAAATTGGCATAAACGCAACGATGCTTAATGAAGTCGAATGCATGGCGCATCCTTAAGGAAATGATCAACGCTGAGAGCCTTGTACTTTGTCCTCATAATGTCGATTAGGCTATTTTTGGAAAAGCTGTTACAAATATGTGAAGAAATCCTTGATCATGACCATTTTAGGATTCGGTTTCCTGAATTTTTGTGAAATTTCTGTAAAAAAGGGAATTCTGCCTGAAATAAGCAGCGTTCTAACTCGCTCGACAGTTCCAGAAAATAGTGGCATCGGCCACAATCATCATCACTGAAGGGTTAAAAAAAAAGTGACACAACGTTTGAAACGGGTCTGTGTAGCCGTCAAAAAAAGTCGACATCAGTAGATTTAAAGAACTGAATCGATTTTGAAGGGAAATTTCCACAAACATGTCTATGATTTACACCTCTAGCGCCCAACAACTAGAAGGTCTTCATATCCGAAAAAGTCAGGAATTCATGAATTTTCGTAAATGTACGGAGCACTCGAGATTTAGGAAACTTCCCCTTTAATGTTCAACGTTCGTTTACTGCCTATTATATTTTTTCATGGTAACATTTTATGTGAAATACAAACACAATGTTACTGAAATAATTGGAAGCCAAAGTGAAGTCTTTGTGGTATAGTGGGATGACACGTGAGCCCTCGGAAAGGGCAATCGCAGAACTGAATCTGACTTGGGTTCAAAGCTTTGCAAATATCTCGGCATCATTGTGATAGTACTTACACTTCAGGTGTCATCCATTCATTACAGCAAAATCTTGTCGAACAAACGTTTTTATAAACAAGATGAAATAAAATAAAAACATCCCTCACCTTCATCATGGTTAATACCGATCATCAAATTCACGTGATGGACGTATTCTCCGTTCCTTAACGATGTGAATCCATCTTTATGTCGAAAAAAGTTTCGATCTCTGAAACAGCACATTATAAAAAAGTCATAATGGAGAGTCTCATTATGGAGGTATAGAGGCTTTGTAAAATACTAAGCATAGAAAACAGCTTTTCATGCACCATGCCTTGAGTAAACGCTGTGCCGAATAAGCTTTTGACTAAGTAACGAAATAAACTGCTGAGAAGTAAATGCATAGAATACAATGCGGTTGGTCCACTTTGCAACACCACGCATACACGCATGCATAGCATGCAGTTAAACTAGCTCGTCGAGTGTTAATTGCCCAATGATGAGACCTGGACACGATGACGAAAGGAAACTCGACGAAGCCGAGATTGAGGTTCCAAATGTTGTCGACTAGAAGCTGAGCTGGAGCAGAACGAAGACACGCAATCATTTCTTTCACCTAAATTCATATTTACCTTTCTTCATGAGGTGGAAATAATTGTACTATACATGCTCTTATTTATGGAAAACTTTAAAAGATAGGAGGATACCTTTCTGTAACACAATAGTTAGGACCAAACTTTATTAGAGAAGATCTCGGCTTCATAAAAAAAAGCTCTCGGGCACGCATGCATAGCATGCAGTTAAACTAGCTCGTCGCGTGTTAATTGCCCAATGATGAGACCTGGACACGATGACGAAAGGAAACTCGACGAAGCCGAGATTGAGGTTCCAAATGTTGTCGACTAGAAGCTGAGCTGGAGCAGAACGAAGACACGCAATCATTTCTTTCACCTAAATTCATATTTACCTTTCTTCATGAGGTGGAAATAATTGTACTATACATGCTCTTATTTATGGAAAACTTTAAAAGATAGGAGGATACCTTTCTGTAACACAATAGTTAGGACCAAACTTTATTAGAGAAGATCTCGGCTTCATAAAAAAAAGCTCTCGGCGTTGATCAATCCCTGAGGGATGCGCCATGCATTCGACTTCATTAAGCATCGTTGGAGGTGATTGAATGCATATCTGGCCTTTACAATGACTCGCGGTGGCCTGCCGATGTATCGAGCCAGTACTGCTTTCCTCCCAGACGAGTCTGGTACCAATTTGCCGACCCAGGAGGGATGGAAGGCTTGGCGGGCCATGGGCGCATTCCACGTGCGCGTCGCGGTGGCGCCTCCAACCACTGCGCCACACGCGCCCTTCTCGGCTTCATACTTCACGATATTAACCGAAAGAAATCAGTTTGAGCAGTGAAACTGAAACATATGGCCTCGTTCGGTCTAATGGTTAAACGAAAATATTCGAAAATATTAACAAGCTATCCCAATAATATCAAATACTTACAACTTAGTGATTAGTAAAATTATGATTCCTGTGATATATTGATCCGCATAATTGACTTGTTATCCTCTCTCAGCTTAAAACACTGCTGAGGAATCTCTGTACTCTATAAGGAAAACGTTCACGAACCTTCGTTCTGTTGCAGCCGACGAGATTAGCCAATTGTTTACTTTTATCCAGTCCTCTACTTGGGGTGTCCATTGACCACTCATTATCCAAACTTCCAGATTGTAGGATGCCGTTTTTGAATAAACTAAAATATAAGCTCTAACTGTAAATTTGTACGGTTCAGGAGCATATTCGAGAAACTACCGTAACAAGTGTTTAAAACAATAATGTCTAAAACTTTTCACTTCTTGACTTTTCTTTGATTCGACATTTCCCATCCGCTTTATTTTTCCACTTAGTGGTTTCAGTAGATAACCTACCAGATCACACTGTGATGTGAATTGAAGCCAAAAGGATTCACTGAAAAATTTTCGAGTAAAATTTTGCAAGGGAATTCGATCAACCGTAGTCCATATACCTCCTCACATATGTGTCATGAGCGGAAAATCGGTATAGGAAACCTGTGAAATACTGTAATCTTCTACCAGGAGAAGTTTTCAGATATTTCCAATAGAATAGATTTTTATAGACGAAGAGTTAATTGATTACACACATCGTTACCCAACTACCGTTGAGTAGTGGGCTCAATCCTGTTGATTGACCGCATGCGAACAGTCATTTCTCGTTCTTAAATATTTGGTCCCAAACGCATAAAAGAGAAAATGAATAGGATCGCCTGGAACATTTTTCGCCTAGTAAGCTCCTACACCTACGAAAATACGGTTATTTCACTGTCATATCCACAAGCAGACGGATGTAGTATTACGCCTACTAGATTCTGTGTCTATCAATTTATACTGCCGCTTACTAGTGCTAGATCGTATAGCGGAGTGGTTAGAAGTGAACTGTAGTAAACACAGGGTTGTTGATCGATTCCTCTCTCTAGAGTAACTGACTGGGTCCTCAGCCTCCCGTTCTCTCGAAGTAGGTAATTTGATAATAGACTTATCTAGGAAGATGGAGACACTGACTTAATACATCTTTGGCCACAACAAGTAATTGCATAGGTCCAAAACGCAATCAATCTCTTCTATAACGCTTAAGGGATTGACGAACGCCGAACAGCTTCCCCATGCTATTTATGAATTGATTGGGTCAGATTTATTCACACCCGCAGATGGCACCGCTTTAACAACTCAGCGTTACTCTCACCTTCAAACTTATCCTTATCTTTTTTGCAGCGATTTGCTACAGCTGGATCATTAAATGAACGCAAAATACGTGATACTCGTACGAAAAAGGATCAACGCAGTAGTTGACCCTACTCATAAAAACTAATAAAATGTCGAGATGTTAACACTCCAATAAAATATATTTGAAAAATGGAGTAGATAATGGGAAAGTCACGAAAATTCCTCACTTTTCTGATCCAGGAGCTATAAGATGAGCGACGATACTGGAGGCGCCGGCACTCTCTCCAAACAATGTGATCCGGCTCGGATTACCGCCGAAGTTGAAGATGTTGTCACGAATCCAGTACAACGCCAGTTGCTGAAATCGCTATTTCTATTCAAAGACAACTTGTAATTTTGTTGCATTTCGTCCTGCGAACAATTAATAGCTCATCAAAAATACCATTGCTGGCAAGGAGTTAAGGATTCAAAGATGATCGTTTGCTATTCACCGAAGTACTATTGTGAATAGATAGCTTTGAAAACCAGTTTCGGCGACTGTTGTTTACATTTTTGATTTCCCAGTTTTGGAAGAAGGTAATGAGCCATGTAAACCTAGTAACGATGGAGCTTTACTGATACTGATAGTGAGCCTCTATTAGAAGACACGATACCAGTCAAGAATGTCGTGATGTTCAAAATAACTAGTAAGCTTTTTAGGCTGCAGAGTGGTGCAAAATGAGGAATTGATGAGAGTTCACGCACGAGACATCTCAGAGCAATTTATTAGCTGACTGAAGCCTGCGTTCTCTCCCTCAGGATTCGAATTCGCCTCAACTTATCATGAAAATCGAACAAAGCTAGTTAACGGATAGTTCGACTATTTAAACCGTTCATTCGTGAAATTCCACCAAATCTCGATTACTTGAGTGGGAAATCCCTTAAGGAATTCCAAAACCTATTCCGGATTGTTCTTTAGGCGACCATTATCAGCAAGGGAATTCAATTATTCAGCTTTCGAAAGCCGCCTACTTTGAGTAACGTTGAGTGGTAAATTATTCGAAATTTTTTAATTAAAGTTTTCAGACGAATAATCTTTGGGGTTTTCCCTAAATGGCTTAAATATGTTAATGCTAGAATTACTAGTCTAATTGTGTGATTAGTGCAAGTAACCGGAAAAAGTATATTGCTCATTAATAGAACTAGTTAAGACACTTCGAATTGATAGAGCATAATTGACCTGGTCGAGCATTCCGACGTTGCCAGGCGCCTCGTCGTCGTCCATGAAGAGATATCCAAACGGACCAACTCGGTAATTGACATTAACTACTATTACATTACCCAGCAATGCTAAGGCCTTAACATTTACTCAGATTTACGAAGTCTATGAATCTGAACTGAAGCTTTCATAGAATTACACCTTTCCATCATAGAGAATCAACGACGGACTTCCAGAGTAGTAACCGCCACCGAAGAGCCACACCATCACGGTAAGATTACTGAAAGTAAGGAAATGCTTAGGGTCTTCATTGGTTAATGACTGCACTCGAAAATTAATATACTTTGAAGATGGTAAGTCTGGAAACGGTTGAGTAGTTCTCATATTCAACCTACAAAATTCGCCGAAGGACTTACTATGCTTCTCCTGGCGTCCATATGTTAAGGAAAAGGCAATCTTCACTGACAGGAGTGTTATGATTCCACATTTCTGATCCCCAGAACGACGTATTATACGTGTCTCGCCCCTTCAATTTGGAATTCTGCTATCGATGAATAAGTAAGTCGTTTAGTAAAGTGAGAGACTAATAAAAAATTAACAAATTTTTATAAAAAAGCCAAGCACAGTGGGTTGGATTTTGCGCGACTGTTCTTCGTGTTGCAAGCCCAAGCGAGCCTGTTGCTTCTTTCCCTTCCAACTTACTTATTTACTTACTTACTTACTCACTTACTTGGTAACATGCTGGTGACAGTGTATTTGCTACGACTGTCTCATTCCACGGCTTTTTTGGTTTTGGCGGTCGAAATCGCTGCTGTCCGGTGGGTGGTTCGGCGTAGGGAACACTAAGAAGGACTATGGATAATCCGTTATATACCAATACAAAACCATTTGATCAGGGTGCATTCAAGAATTACCTTAAAAAAGATCGCACCCTTTTGTAGAGAAATATTGACTCTTGTCCTCTGATCTTTCCGAGACGAGTTTCCACTTCAACTGGTATGTGATTCTGGTGACAGGATCTCTGAAATATTGAGCGCTACCTGAGCTTTCGTGAGCAATAACGATAAGGTAGAAATTATATTTGAAAACGCTCGGCAAACACATTTAGCCGATGATGCTTTCGACAGTTTTCTATGTTTTCACATGTTGAATCCAAAAGTATCCGCGCTATGAGTTCTGTGAACTAATGCCTGAGATGCCAACTCAAATAGATACGGTACTTGAAGCCACAATATCTTAATATTGGACATATAAAACTATGGTATAATTACCAAAAAGGGCGGATAGTACAGTGGTAGTGATGCCAGTCATCACCAGCATTGTGCAAGTTCGATTCCGCTCCGCGCCAACCAAGCCTCTCATCTCTCCGGGGTGGAAAAATTGGCACCGGACTTTTCGGGGAAAAAATCACTCTCCGCAATCCAGTTAGGAACGCTCCAACTCGGTTATCTGAGGAATCCAGAAAAAATTGATCGACCAGCATTCTTCGACGTTCAAGATGAAATGAAAAACCTCAAGCAGCAACCGAAGCCAAACGTAAAAGCTAGAAGATCATCGCGGATAGTGGATGCGAGGAAACGAATTGAATGTGGAAAGTGCTGGGACCCGTATAGTAGACGTGAAGACCGGTTAAATGAAAAAAAATAAAAAATAGAAATTTTACCTGCAAAAATAAGCTGCAAATATAGATACGCAAAAGTTTTGCTAACATCGTAGTGAAAAAACTCGAAAGCACTGAAACAAGTGAATAATATCTTTCAACGAAAATTGGAAAAAAAAATAATGCTGCCAATTACAGGTGAGTAGTTAAAATCTAGAAGTAAGTAATGGGAGAGAACACATGGACGAAAATCACCGTTGAAATAGAAAACTCAGGTAGTTGAAATCGACGGACCATGTGGAATAGAATGTGATGAGCGGAGGCTACGGTATAATCACAGCGAGAAGTGTTTTGAATGCTTTCATAGAAGGCGTAACCCTATGACGCTGGCAAATAAACATGTAAAATCAAAAATCACAAGGATGAAGTTTTGATGTGGTGGTCAGCTGGTCGATCAGAATGATAAGGAACTTCATGAAACGTGGTGACGTAAAGCAGCGCGTCTGCTTGATAAGGTGATTAATATCAAAATGTATGTCAACATCTTAAAAAATAACCAGAAATTCTAAGAGATATAGAAAATGACATTTGGATGAGTAAAAATCTTTCTCATATCAGAGGTCTCGTTATGATTAGTTCATCTCTTCCACTATTCCGTTCCTCTTATTTGGCTCACATCCCGTTGATATGCTCACTTCGATAGAAGTTAAGTTGTCGTCAAAAAAAAACACACACAAGAACAATCGGCTTGAGGCCATCACAATTTCCATTTGAGAAGTGTTTTGCTGGTGAGACGAGAATTTTTCCCTGGAGTCCCAAGAATAGCTAACAATGCAAGAGCGTTCCCACATCGTCACCACTGGCAAGCGCTGGCTGACCTTCGTGGATCGGAGGAAATTATGCTGCCCTACGAATGGATTTTGTCAAGCGCGACGGCGATTCCTGATTACTCTTAGTTGAGTTCTCGTTTGCAAATATCGGACACCTCGTCCGTGGTGATTCTGCCAAGCAAACTGACCAACGTTCTG
This sequence comes from Angiostrongylus cantonensis, assembly GCA_009735665.1. Classification (NCBI taxonomy): domain Eukaryota; kingdom Metazoa; phylum Nematoda; class Chromadorea; order Rhabditida; family Metastrongylidae; genus Angiostrongylus; species Angiostrongylus cantonensis. The sequence continues at coordinate 2,021,432 of MQTX01000048.1, forward strand.
CGAAACATTGCAGTTCAGCACCAAACAATTCCACTAGAAACAGGGAGCGTGATAAATCCAGCTGAGGTGACTCTGTTGACTTAAACAAACAAAGATTTCTTCTATATAAATTCATGTTAGCGCTTTAGTACACTTTGTTGAAATAGTTATCTTGCATTTAAGAGAATAATCAGAGAAAACTGCTGTAGGAGGACGAAGGAGAATTAGATCGAAACCTCTAGGATGGGGTCGGTAAAGAACATAATTCACATTGCCCGAGAACTTCTAAATCCAATTCAATTTGTTCTCCAAAGAAATTTAAGATGAAAGCAGTATTTCTGGTAGATGAAACAAGAACAAGCTAGAAGGAAAAGTGGTCCTAGTTTCATTCCCTAGCTTCATCAGATCTGTCCAGTAACCACGCTGAAAGTGAAGGCTATCGGATTCAGACGTGAAAAACTTTACTGCCAGAAGTTTTTATGCCGTGTGGGGTGTTTATCCAGGAATGAACCACATCATAATTGAATAAAAGGAAAAAAGGAAAGGAAAAGGCTAAAAAACAAGTTCGTTACCCCATTCTCTTGCAGAATTAAATGATTTTAACCACAGCGATCCGAGATATTTGCAAAACTTGGATCATACGCCAGATCGAACCACGATTTCTTTATTCGAGGGCTCACGTGCGGAACCACTGAGGAGCTCGTTCTACCTTCTTCTCAGCCTGCTTTTTCACTCTAGCTGCACCATCAGCAATCACCCGTCAACGGTGATTGAACTGGAAAACACAAATCGGCAATAAACCCAGCTCAACCGTTAGGGCAAAAAGACTGGCTGAGAGAAAGGTAGAACGAAGGTCTCAGACATGCCTTGCGTAACATGTGATCACCCCGAAAGGGTAATCGCTGCTCGTTCTGGGCTGGTGTCCAAGTTTTGTAAGCATCTCAGCATCATTGTGACTGTATTTCACATGATCTACTGCCTTAAGAAAAGTCCGGAAGATAAAAGTTACACATAAATGACCTTATTTAGAATACTACGGGTTCTTTCAGCAATCTTGGTCACCGTAGTGTTGCAGTTTAGACAGAAAACTCGAAAAAGTGAGAAATTTCGATGAGAAAGCAAGAAGTGTGTGACTTTTTGTAGCAGAATGTTCGTAAAACACTTGTTTAGAAATGTTTACCACAAACTACTGCTATCGAAAAAGTTAAGCAATTTTCTTCATGCTTATGTGGTACTGAAATCAACGCGGATTTTATGGCGGCAAGGATCTGACTAAGAAATTTTTGTTAAATCGGAAAAGCACGACTCTCAGCAATAGAGTACGACATCATAATGGCCCAGCGAGATCTTCAATGAGAGGGAATTATCTAGTGTGGGAATTTTGTTGTTCAGAAGAGAGCCAGAGCCGAGCATAGCACGCATCACTGCTCATCCCATCCATTCGTCCATCCCACATTCACGACACCGACATTTTTGTTTCCAAATATTTATACTTGAGGGTTCTCGTTTTTTTCGTTTTACACATAAATGACCTTATTTAGAATACTACGAGTTCTTTCAGCAATCTTGATCACCGTAGTGTTGCAGTTTAGACAGAAAACTCGAAAAAGTGAGAAATTTCGATGAGAAAGCAAGAAGTGTGTGACTTTTTGTAGCAGAATGTTCGTAAAACACTTGTTTAGAAATGTTTACCACAAACTACTGCTATCGAAAAAGTTAAGCAATTTTCTTCATGCTTATGTGGTACTGAAATCAACGCGGATTTTATGGCGGCAAGGATCTGACTAAGAAATTTTTGTTAAATCGGAAAAGCACGACTCTCAGCAATAGAGTACGACATCATAATGGCCCAGCGAGATCTTCAATGAGAGGGAATTATCTAGTGTGGGAATTTTGTTGTTCAGAAGAGAGCCAGAGCCGAGCATAGCACGCATCACTGCTCATCCCATCCATTCGTCCATCCCACATTCACGACACCGACATTTTTGTTTCCAAATATTTATACTTGAGGGTTCTCGTTTTTTTCGTACCATCAGTACGAAAAGATTTTCTTCTCGAAATCCTACGTGGAGTGCAGATCCGTGTTATGGAGCATTTCAGCATCGTTGCATGAGCAGAATTCCAAGATGTTTAGAGAATTTCGAGATGACCTTATCATACAGATCGAATTCGAAGAGAAATGACGTTTTGAATTTCGTAATCTCAAAGCGAGCAAAGTCATCACAATCACTGATTGAAGTGCAGCCATCGCTTAGTTGGGCGTCGAATTTCCCCTAAGTAGGAAGTAACTCTAGGGCGCGACAGGTTCTTACTAACTCTGTTTTCGTGTAAGCGGCTGCGGCTCAAAGTCACTGCCTCTGGTTGGATTAACTGATCAGTGGAAGCTATCTATACATTTTATTACAAGACAGCTACTATTCACATAAACTAGGCAGTTCCATCGCTTTGTGTGTGTGTTAGAAAGCATATAGATAACTACTACGGTGCTGATCAAATTGAAACGTTTTCAGTCCTCAGTAGCAATCCTCTCTTTAGTCGCTTTTTTGTCTCTTCTAGCTCTGTTTTTTGTTTTTTTTAAATATTCAGACAATGGGACCGTTTCCGGTAAGAACGGGTGTGGATCCTATAGCTGGGTTCAAAATGATGTGAAAAATCGAAGTGCTTTGAAGGAAATGGTATTCGAATGTTCTTAACATGATAAATAACACCATCTCTAAGAAAAAAGTCTCCTGTTTGGTTCATATTCCTTTGATAAGCTGACCAATGCTTCTCAACAAAAGCAGAAATGATTGATTTTGCTTAAGAGACGAGAAAGCAATCCATTCGTAAATTGTCATCATCCAGCCACAACAATGCTGAGATATTTGCACAACTCAGAGTGTGGGCCAGACTGCACGACTAAGGTCCTGGCTTTGCCTCTTTACATAAAATAATTATTATAATCAGTAGGCAACGCGTGAGCACTAGGAAAAAGTAGTCGCGGGTTCAAATCTTGTCTGGCGTCTGAGTTTTGCAAATATCCAACCATCACTGCGGCTGCCTTTCAAATAATATTCTGCATTGAAAAAATAATATACTGTAAATAAAAAAGTTATACATTGTCATCATCCACTTCTCGTCATAGAGTGCACGTTGTGTGCACAGTGAAATTCTGCCAAGTTCGACCAGAACAATTGATGTTCTTCTACCTAGCAGAATAATATTTGGCAGTAATATTCCATTTGACATGTAACCGATGAGAACCGTTGAGCTTTTCGTCATACTCTATTTTTATTGCAGTCGAACGGTTCTCTGGATTAGTAACTGTGTATTTAAGATGCATCAGAAAGACCTCAAACGCTTTCTTTGGAATTCTTCACTAAGCACTAGGAATCACAGCGCTTTCATTTTTTAGATGAGAACTCTTTCGTTTAAGTTTACAAGATTGAAACATTTGGTAAGTGAACTTTTTGAATATTAAAAGGATAAAGGATACAGCTCTCGGCATTGATCTTTCTCTATGGGATGCACCATGCATTCGACCTCATTAACTATCGCTTGGAGGTGATTGAATGCATATTTGGCCCTCACAGTGACTCACGGTGGCCTAGCTATGTATCGAGCCAATGCTGGTATCCTTCCAGACAAATGTGGTACCAATCTGCCGACTCCAGAGGGATGGAAGGCTTGGGGGCCTTGGTACGGGCATCTATCCCATGTTTATTGCAGGGCGCCTTCGAGCACTGCGCACATGCGCCCCTCTTGCATGTTATGATATGTAATTTGCTTCAAATAGTTGACAGAACTGGCATAAAAAACACGAGTTAATGTTATTTTTATGAATTCAGTTAAACAAATAACTGCTCAGGTGGATGAAGAATTGATGACAAGTACAACTGTAGACACGGTTTTAGCAAGGCCGCAGAGTGTAGGCACATCAATGGACAAGAAAGTCACACTATTAGGAAAACTGGGCAAAGCTGTGTATTTTTTTTCAAAAAAAAAGTATTAGAAAAATAAAAACAAATGTGTTGAAGCGGACATTTAACGACTTCGCCAGCATCTATACATACCTATTGCAGGAACGAAGAAAAGGTAATGAGAGAGCTGCAATGATTACGACCTCATCTGTTCATCGATGGAAAATTTCGCCCATATAAAAAAGGAGGAGCTTTAAAAGATAGAAAAATGTTTAACATTCCTTCTTTAATAATTTTTTTTCAATCTGGAATGAAGAGAGAAGAAAATTCTTCCTAAGAGGTATACCAGACGATTCGAGATAAGAAATGGGTACTTAGAACTGGAGAAATGCTTAAAAATTGCAGAAAACGAAAAGCCAAGTTGTCAAACAACATTTGGAATATTAAAATAATTTTAAAAAAAAAGACGGAACTAACGATCATGTTTACTAATCGTTTAGTCGATACTGATAGTGGACGGATGAGTTCCACTCAGAGCCTATGCCTTGACTAGTTGAACAGAGTTAGTTCTAAGGAGTGGACGTATACGGTAGGTGTCAAACGCAGCGATTAGATGGAGTATCTCATAAGTGGCACGCATTCAATGCGAATTTTCCGTCGTTACGATGACTAAGAGGAATCGTGGAAACTAGACAGGCGAAAATTGGCACCGCATAAGAGAGACATCGAAAATCAGCTAATAACTACAGAAACAAAGATCATTCAGCAAAATGGATCTATTCACGGAAGCCTAAACAAATAGCGATTTAACGCCGGCGATAAAACTATGCAAAAAAAATCTAGAGTGTGATCTCGTGCCGTCGTATTGCAGTTTGAAGCCGTTCCTGGGTTTTGAAACACTGCAGGGGTATATCACACCAAAAGAGTCTCCCATGCTGAGAAGTCACGCATGACAGGCAGGTCATTCAACTGTACAATGAAGTACAAAGACTACGGTGATTAAACTGTGTATTGTAAACATTACTAACATATAGATTAGTACTTATTTTGAATAGATAATGCGACTTCACATATGTTACACCCTGCCGATCCCAGCACTTTCTACACCCGGCTCGTTTATTCACACCTACCATCTACGAAAGCCACTGAACTCCTTTTAATGCAAGAGTTCGACTTCTGCTTAAGGTTTTCTTTCATCTGTGTCACGAATGCCGTTGGATCCTTGCCGAGTTAGTTCTCCTTAGATCCCATAGAAATTAGGAAAAGTTATTTTTGTTCTGGGTAGGTTTGATACCAATTTCTCGATTGCAGAAGAATGACAGGCTTGGTGGTACTAGGCAGGGTAGAGGTAACACCTAGGCAGATTTGGCCGTCCGCGTAATGAGCAGGATCGCTACCAATGCGCTACTCGCTCCCTTCACATATATAATGCCAAATAAAAACCTGACAAGATGAAATTTTCTTGTGGTCCACTTAAAAAAATAAATGACTCAATTCTAGATTTCCTGTTCCACAAACGAAGCAACCTGCAGAAAAAAAATGAGAGATCAATACTGGAACGAGAAGAAGAAGAAAAGTGTCCCATAATTTCCGGCACTGTCATTGAGCTTTCTTGCGAAGACAAGTGGCGCTTTTATTAACACAATGGATCACAAATGGTGTGGCAACTACGTGGACTTCGGTCTCACATTTCCCCAATCCACATTTCAACATAACATTTTAGGGAGCTATCCTGAACAGTTCCACAATTTTCTCTCGCCGTACAGCATTATTTATTACGTCAAAGACGCTTCCATACAAATAAAGGCGCCCAAGCTCACTGTTATCTAAAAGCCAAGACAAAGGGTGGTGAAATTGGTAGCAACCCTTTTTTCAACCCATGTTCCCGTAAACGTGCTCGAGTTTTTAAGAAGTAAGTGAGTTGTTGATCGCAATGACATAAACGTCATAAGAAATCCTGACACGTTGTCACCGTGAATTGTAGTAAAAGAAGCATAAGAAGACCAAGACTGACTGCGAAGTAAAATTGAAAGCTTGATTTTTCAATGGTAAAATGATGCTTCTAATTCTGCTAAGAAGCGAAGAACAGAAGACGAAGATATCTAACCACATCGTGTCATTCACTTTCACAAATGAACTGAGCTTTTCACATCCTTAACGTCAGTCTATCGTAAGCTGGCATTTCTTTTGAGCAATTTAATATCGCGTGTTTCAACGGCTATCATTAGTTTGTTATACAACAATAGAAATTTCTACTCCATCATTACGATACTGATTTAGTGGTGCATCAGCATAAAAGTAAGTTTGATACTTGTAGTTTTGTCTTTCTGTCAACCAAATTTTTAGTCTAGCGATTCCATCAGCAATTACTCGACAAAAGAAAAGATGCTGGCTGAAGGAAAGGTAAAGCAAGACCTCGGTTGGTGTGGTCGATTACACGTAAGCCCTCGGTGAAGGTGTTAGCCGCTTGGAAGCTCAGCTGAGGATCCGAGTTTTGCTCGCTCTTCATCACCTCTGCGAACGTGCTTATTCAAGCGAGAGTTAAGAGTCGCAACTTTACTGTTTTACATTTACACAGACGTACCACTACCATTCAAATCCACTACAACTGAAAGCTTTCACAAGAAAAAGTATGTGTCTCTAAGTAGTCTCTTAGGTGAGACAACGGAACAGCTGACTACACCCTATTTTTTGAGGGCGTTTGAGACTTTTTTTGTCATTTGAATGGTAATTTCTGAAAAGATATTTAAAAAAACAATTAAGACCTGAGAAAAAGAGAATTGGAGAAATCAGATAGCCATAGGGTATACATAAAATGATTCACAAATATTACATCAGGTCCGCTTAATGATGCGATAGGGCTAATCAGACTCTTCATATCTTCGGTGTAAGTGGATTAGTATCGGATATGCCTAGAATAATAAGAAAAAAACTAGCTCAGTATATCGGGGCAAGCCTCCACAAGTGGCTATTTAGGTTGAATGTATTATCCACATCACCTGCTACGAAGAGTCGAATGCATGACACATACCTTCGGGACTGGTTAAGGCCGACCAATAGCGCATTTCATACGAGCACTTCATTTATGGTGATAAGTATCATAAGGATTCAACTCTACTTATTAAACAGGTGTCTTGAGATCCAGAAACTGTTTGAACAAAGACGCCATTGCAATAGTAAAGCAAACAGCAGAGAGCGAATGAACTGCGGTTTTTGAAAACTGCGGCATGTTGAACGAAATGACAAAATTTACACCACTTTTCATTAAAGGGCTGAAAATGCTCCTACAAGTGCGCATTGTAGCTTAGGTGACTAAGATAATGTAAACAATTAGCTGCTTTAGAGCTCTGAAGCTATCGGGAAGCATCGACAATGTGAGCAGATTGTTCTATGAAAGCGGTAAATAAACAAAAACACTCAAAAAACAATTAACGAAGTGCTGGTGACTTTTGAAAATGACGTAAATTTCAGCGCAAATTGGGAGAAACAGCAGCAAAAGTGTAAAAGTATAGTGAACGAATGCCAGGAAACGTGAGAAGAAACTAGAGCAGTCTATTATCTATTGAATAACACCAGTTTTAAAAGCTTATAACTCAAGAATATTTTCAATTTGAAAAAAATTATTTACGAACTACAAGAAGCACACAGCACATTTGCGACTGTGATGCGGCTTTCCACAATTCAAAATGACACTTGCAATAGACTGACGAGATAGGATTTTCCAAACAATCCTGGAAAGGACCTCGGTGCTGCCACAGTTATTTCCAAACGAACCATTTCGCTTGGATGGCGTCAGACGACGAGAATAAATGTGGAGAACATTGTCATTCAAACTTGGAATCGTTCAGGCATCATAAATCGTTCTATGATGTGTAGAGCGAAAAGAGCGCCAAACGATGGGTCTCTGAAGACTTCTTCGCTGATGGCATTGGTAATGGAATAGAAGAAATCGAAAGTAATCAGTACAGTAAAGAAAGAAGTACAATAAAAAAGAATTAACGTTATATAACTTGTGTAAACACGATTGGAAGGTGACGAAAAATAGGAATGAATATGGCTTTACACCTGAAACACCTTCACCTAGCTAATTTCCGTATGTGTTGTGCGTGAAAATTGTTGGCGATTCAACCTCAGAATGTTAGCGCATTGTTGTTCGGACGGCATTTGCTTTTCCAATTAGCTTCCAGAGCAGATACTGGAAGTAGAGACGCTCGAATAATGCCAGCCGACAACGATGTGGGGGACACTCTACCACACTCGATCTCTCGGTCTCTGTGGAACACCTCTTCCTATCCTTCAGAGATTAGTTCTCAAATTTCTACACCTCAGCTCGCATCCTACTCTTATTTCTTCTCTATAAATACACTTTCAGGTCTTTTCTGGCTCAGGACAGTTTCGCATTTTCGGATGGTTTCGTGAATTCTCCCTCAAGTTTTTTCTCTCCATTGGTCCACCCTCTGTCACTGCAGCTCTTCATGTCTTCCTTTCATTCATACATTCATACAATTGTTGTTATTTTGTTTCATTCTCACACTATACAACTTGTCAAAGCATACTTCGTGCTTTTCGGAAATAGGCAATTTTGATACTTACATTTTACAGCTATATATATGTATATTCAAATAGCCGCCCTAAAGCACATTTCTCAAAAATCCTGGACTTATCGACTCAACTGAAAGTACGATAAAATGTGAGAATGATGGATAGAAATGGAGGATATGTAGCACTAATATTAAGTTTAACTTTTTCTCTACTGCCCATTACGCAGGATGTTATGTGAAATACAACCACAATGGTGCTGAGATATTTTGCAAAACTTGGACTGCAGGCCAGATTGGAACCGATTAACCTTTCTAGAGGCTCATGTATTACCCAAAGCAAAGTAAGGACCTCGGAGATGCAGTGGCCTACATGAGAGCCTCCAGAAAGTGTAATAAGGCACTCTAATCTGATCTAGGGTCCCTGTTTTGTAAACATTATGTTCTGCTGCTTCAAAAGCTGCATAGGTTTAGAGAAACCAAACGCAAAGGAAACTGCCGAAGCCTTCTTTAATTAGAAAAGGGGCTCGTAAATAGTATGGAACATATCAAAAATAAAGGAGGATATACGGAACAAGAAAGGTTAAATAATGCTATTCTATTTAAGTTGATGTTTTTTCACCATCGTTTCCACCACTGATTCATGGATTTGTCGTGGTTGGGAGATTTTTCTGACTGTTAAACTGCGATGTACAATTGCTATTGAGAAATTTCTTTCTATCTAGACGACCAGTTGCTATGTAAAAACCCAACCATGCCTACCTAGCTGTCAAAATTAGTAGAGATAAAAGGCCTTATGCCAAGAATATAGAGCAGTTCATGTCTCCAGGAGGGCCGATGCATCCCCTACTGAGCACCTATTGGCTCCCATTTGAAACGAATAGAAACTGGAGGTTGTTTGAGCAAGTCGATGAATAACTCGATTATAGGTCAATAGTGCTGTTCATGCAATTTTGTCGTGGAAAATGGAAAGAAAGAGGAGATAAGAAAAATCTAGAATCAAATAAGAGTGTTACTCGGAAAAGAATGCCTGTTGTGGTGACGAAAGAGAAGTTATTTCAATGACTAACGGGCCAGCGTCAAATATTAACCATTTCCAGAATGCGGTTGATGAGTGTTAAATATGTGTAAAATCTTGTTTCAAGGTGCTTTCCTCGATCTCATTAATGTAGGAACCAGAAATCTTCCAAGCATATGAAACGGAAGGAGATGGGTGCGAAGAAATGATAGAAGAGGTCATGAAAAAGCCGTCCACTGAGCTCAGACATTCTTCGCATTTTTAGTGTATCTCATAAAATCATTGAAATCTGATCCTGAGCTAAATAGGCGCTAAAGGATAACACTTTCATTAAAGAGTTCAGGTCATCCTATGCAATTCTGAATTTCCTGTGGTTAGGATTCAGCCCATTCAAGAAAAACAATGATCTTTACGAATGTGTGACCAGTTTCCAAAGCCTATTTGGTTTCCACTGCAGTAGGTCCGAAAGCACTGGTAATGACTTCGCCTTTTTTTCTACCACAATCGATTCATCTAATCACATAGATTTCCGAAGATTCTCTTTCCTTGAGAAAATCACAGTTGACGACTCTCCTGTTTTTAACAGTTATGTGAATAATTAGTAAGTGCTGGTGATGGCCTATTAGTGTGTGTATTGAGGTATAAAAAATTTCATTGCTTGAAAGCAAACGTCTTGAAGGTGTCATGAAACCAGTCATAACACAAGCGTAAAGATCTACACTGGTCGAGATCAGAAAACGATGGAGCACCTCCAAAGGCCGATTCTACCGACATAAAGTTTATGAAGTTCAGAAAAGAGACTCTCAACTTTGATTGGTGTTTCGAAGACTTTTACCCTTCCCAGCTGATTCTAAAAGCCGTGAATACAGAAGGAAATGGCTTCCGTGCAAAACAATGGCTTATAACCAGAAAGAATTTGTGATAGAATGATACCAGGATATAAGAAGGAAGTAGTTTTGATGGCCACAGAATTGGTCGGTCAAATTCAAAAGCAGATGCGCATCAAGAAGAACGCAAGCACTCAGCCTAGCAGAAATAGCTCTCTATTAACTGATTGGTTCTGGCTTGGAACGCCGTCACCAAACGAACTCAGGGCACCAGTAGACGAGGCGGACGACTCTATAATGAGTGCATCGAATGCTCCCAAGAGCGTGCGTTTTCCGATTTCCCAGAGCCTAAAGCAAGTGATTCATTAGACAATGATACAGAATGGACTAAGAAAAAGGCTCGGTAAGTGAATCACTTGGTCGACGAGCATCGATCGTTTCAGAGAAATTATTTGAACGTCGGTCGTAACACCCGTTGATGTCCATTTATTTGCACCACTGCGATGCCACTATAGATTACAGTGAGGTCGATTTTCGATAGAATATTCAATTACGCATAAAAATTCATCAATAAAGGTGGATATAATCTTACTGAGGTGTGTGTGGCAGCAACGGTAAAAGGTGGTCTGCAGTACACTCATGCTTTTTTGTTTATTCTTATGCCCAGACAAACTACTCCCTCAATCGCTTCGTGATCGACAAACCAGTAACAAGGTTGCATAGGAGGATGGCAGCACTGCTTTGTTACATCAGTAGGGCCATCGCAAATAATTATATAGGACAGATATGCATTGATTTTTATTGGACAGATACGCCTCTAGTGGTCCTTGGTGAAGTCGTTTGCATAGCAAATCCGGTAAAGACTGATCAATGCCGAACTCTTTATCCATATTCATTTCCTGGTCTGTTTCATGTTGAGCGGCGAAGTATAAAGTTGGTATCCGGTTTAGGATTTATAAAAGATGAGTCTGTTTCTCCAGAAAATCCAGAATGCCGTAAATGAATCGGTAAGAATGTTTATATTTTTGTTAAGCTTCTGTATGGAGAGACTATGTAGTCTTAACATCGCCGACACCGGTACAGCGACACGTTCAATAGGCCTTCATGGATTCAAATTATCGGTTAGATGTTCACGAGTTTCTAACTAATCAGCACTTCGTATTTATAAGTTGTTCACAACCTATTCTTCTTTAGTGCTTTTCTTTGTTGAGTTAACTAAGTATTGCTTCACTGACAGTTCCTATTATAATGATGAAGTTATGCGGAAAAGAAACACTGAAGAAGAGTTTCCGTCTGATCAAATAACGTTTAAAATAAATATGAACGCATTTTCGTGTTCTGTTTGCAAGAGTTCGGAATGTGTACTGCCGTTATTCCTCTTCTTTTGACAAGACCATAATGAATGAACTCTCCGACACGTGATTCAGTTGTAATGCAGTTAGTTGATTTGAGTCCTTATTTGAGGAAAGGAAGGAGCGAAGGGGCCCCATTGGTTTCTTGCCACCACCTTCATACACTCTGCTCTCTGCTCGCAAAATGAGTTTATTAACATAAAAAATACACTAGGCGCAAAGTAAGTCTATTTATTCCAACACATTAAAATGCTGTTGTCCTGAGTCGACCAAGCAATAATGCCACACTGGATTCAGCAACGTTCAATAATTTATAGTTGACGACTCCATTTGCCGATTATGAAAAGGTCATCTTAAATGTCTTATTAGATGTAACAGAAACCATTTTTTGTCCCATGTCATAGTTCAATCTAGAGCTATTCTGTTCTTACTATGAAAAAACCCTATTTTCATTTTGAATAGCCCATTTCTCACTATGAAAAAACAAGTCCAGATATCATCACTCCTCGTTTAACGGCTCAAACTTCAACATAGCGAACTTTATAACGGTGCCTCGTTTGCTTTTAGCCCAACTCATTTGCTGAGTTGTTTCTACATTAATTTGGTTGCACTCTCTTCAAGAACTCTTGCCTTGCTAAAGCTTGACTGCTTTAAGCATATGATAGCAATTGTCGATGAGAGCAAGAGGTCGCCAAGGATACTACTGTAGTATGGAACTTTCCGTTATTCCTCTTCTTTTGACAAGACCATAATGAATGAACTCTCCGACACGTGATTCAGTTGTAATGCAGTTAGTTGATTTGAGTCCTTATTTGAGGAAAGGAAGGAGCGAAGGGGCCCCATTGGTTTCTTGCCACCACCTTCATACACTCTGCTCTCTGCTCGCAAAATGAGTTTATTAACATAAAAAATACACTAGGCGCAAAGTAAGTCTATTTATTCCAACACATTAAAATGCTGTTGTCCTGAGTCGACCAAGCAATAATGCCACACTGGATTCAGCAACGTTCAATAATTTATAGTTGACGACTCCATTTGCCGATTATGAAAAGGTCATCTTAAATGTCTTATTAGATGTAACAGAAACCATTTTTTGTCCCATGTCATAGTTCAATCTAGAGCTATTCTGTTCTTACTATGAAAAAACCCTGTTCTCATTTTGAAAAGCCCATTTCTCACTATGAAAAAACAAGTCCAGATATCATCACTTCTCGTTTAACGGCTCAAACTTCAACATAGCGAACTTTATAACGGTGCCTCGTTTGCTTTTAGCCCAACTCATTTGCTGAGTTGTTTCTACATTAATTTGGTTGCACTCTCTTCAAGAACTCTTGCCTTGCTAAAGCTTGACTGCTTTAAGCATATGATAGCAATTGTCGATGAGAGTCGCCAAGGATACTACTGTAGCATGGAACTTTCCAAATGCACGTTATATATTGAGATTCCCTTGTTCACAATACCAAAAATGACCATAAATGAACAGACGAAACGAAAGTATTTGGGCTACTGTCTAGAAATAGTGAACGTGTAGCTGAGTGGTAGTGAAATCGTTCATTACGCGAACAGCACAGCCTCTCCAGGCTCTGGTTCTACGGGGTTCTTCATTTACCGAGTCTCTCGAGAGTCTGAGGTCCGGAAGTTGGTGGCAGTCCTGTCTAGGACAAGCTCACTTCCTCTAATTCACGTGGACCTCCGTAGCATGGCTATCTTAGGAGTGGAGGGAGAGCCGAGTTGATCAACATTTAACGACAATCATGATGTGGGCGGAGAATCCTCAAGCAGCCGAACCCACACGGAGAAAAAGTAAAATGATCTTCGTGGATGGTTGATGGGAATCAACGAAACGATTGCAAAAAGTTTTGAGATTAGCACTGTGTGATACATATAACGTCATGCCATATATTAAGATTAATCATTGATGTATTTTATCCTTACGAACTGCCTAGTTGAGCTGAGGTGAGTTTGGTAACAGTTGTCGTTCTTCTCGTTGTTGCTGTGGTTCAATGGCTGACCTTTCGGCGACTTCGCCTTCTTCGGAGCCTGGACACACATTGCGTAACGGTAATCCTATAATTCCATAAACTATCTGTAGTACTAATGAAGATGTATTGTATAAATAAACGCCACTTTGCTAAAAAGCTACCACCGATTTTAGGTGCGAGACCATCCGTGTGTTGTTGACGAGAAATGACGAGCGAGACCCACTCAAAAACCATTCTGAGATAAAGAACCAAATCACATGTGATAGTGGGTGTTTAATCTTCCCGTTCATTTTTGCACTTTTGAATTCACCCGCCGCAGCGCTTCAAGAGTCTTGCGCATTGATGTTTCTGACTCCTACGCTAGGATCCCGACAGTCACTCCAAAATAATCATCACTTTGTGCCCTTTGTGTACCTAGAGGAGTACTTTGTCAATTTTCAGGCTTCCTATCTTGATGTTCATTCATTTATAACCAACGCTTGATGTATTCGTTTCGTTTGTTTTCGATCTATCGTTGGTTTTTTTTTTGACATCAGTGGGTTCGACTTCCCATCCCACGCGAACAGTACCTCGGTGGTCCTGCACATTACAAAACGGAGAGTAGTTTTCAAACAATGTGGCGCTCATTCATGTAATAGATCACCATTAATATTATAGATAGTTCACCGAATTTAGTGGATAGTTAACCTTTTATTTACTGTCTATCATAAATTTCCATAGCGAGGTACGGGCGAAGCAACCACAATCTCGTTGACAGGTGAATGCTGATGACGGTGATCGATAGAACTAGCTGAGAGACAGAAGAAACAAAGGACCCGCATAGTGTGGTGGTGAATGCGGTAGTCTCTGAAAAGGGTAATAGCGCGTTCGTTCTCCACTGCAGACACGTACAGGCCGGAACAACAACAACAACAACACCAACAACAACAACACCAACAACGCCAACAACAACAACAACAACACCAACAACAACAACACCAACAACAACAACAACAACAACGACAACAACAACAACCACGACAACAACAACGACAACGACAACGACAACAATAACAAAAACAACAACAAACAACACCTCGCTTCAGCTGAAGGACAGTTCGTTAGAACTAGACATATTAATCGCAGGTGTACTCCTTATTGCTACGGAAACTATTCCTAGCTGTTTATTATGCCGGATCCTTTTACAAACCTTTTATTCGTTTCCATCTCTCTCAGCGATCTCTTAAATAGTTTGGAATTTTGCACATGTTTTGATGTGGAGGTAGACATGTTTCATGTTTGTTTCAGCACCACGGAGGTCCGTCATATCAGTGATCTCGAGCTGGTTAGTCGCGAGGCTACGTGGCGCGTTCTAAAGTGGCGGATAGAGGGTTAATCGCTGATCAAAAGCGACCGTATGTTTTTCTGAAACGTAGGTGGATCCAGGAGATGGACTTGCCGTATCCGCCCCGCCGATTTGGCGCATACTTTCTCTATTTAAGAGACGTATTCATGCACTCGTGTGCGAGTGCGTTCTAGTTTATGCGGATTGTATTCTGTAAGTCAATTCGGCCAAAAGCCTGCAATCAAGTGACAGGGAAGTACATGGAAGGCGGTTAGGAGTCGCCTGCAACAAATATGCTTCATGTTCCCATGTCCACTCTGAGAGACACTGGAAGCTACACATGAGTATACACAGCCTCCACGTCTGGAGCCCAGCAAGCTATACGTGGGTATCAGAAAAGCTGAAAACAATAAAAGAAACGAGCAACACTCCCTCGACCTAAAGGAAAACCCAATAGATTCGATAGCGTTGGGTAGGACGAGTGCTGAGATTAAGAGAAAATATCAGGGCCAACGGAAGCTGCCTGGATCGCAAAGAACTAAGGCGACTAAGACGATCTCTACCCACAATGCACGTGCACTTGTGTCCAAGTCTTCGATAGAAGACTTGCTCATGTAAGCAAGAAGGATGAGGTTCGACGTCATCGGCCTGGCCAAGACGAGATGACGTCACCAATTCAGCGCCGTCTATGACACCGGAGAAGAACTGTTCCTCGGAACATGCGACACAAGAGGAGTCGGCGGTATCGATGCTCTCATCAACACGAGTTTATCCATGAACATCGACTCATTCGAACAACTTACAACCCGAAACGGACGTTTACGACTAAAAAGATCTATATCAATAGAGGCTTTGACAGTCTTCGCCATTTACTCGGTGACATCAAACTATGACGAAGAGGTCGAAACGTTCTATATGGACTTGTAGACGTTCTAAAGAGAAGACCATACATTCTTTAAGGTCATCATCATTGGAGATTTCAATGCCAAGATCAGACCAAGAAGATCGTCTGAGGAACGTCACATTGGGACCCACGGATTAGAATAGAACGAACAGGGTGAACGGCTCTCTGAGTTTATTATGACGACCTAGACCATGTTTGGTAACTTGCAATTCCGGAAGCCCCACCCTCAACGTTGTATGTGGGAGTCTCCCAATGGAGAGTACCATAACGAAATAGACCACGTCATAGTAAATAGGTTTTGCGTAATTGATGTCGCTGTTGTTCCAAAATTCTACACAGAATCAGACTATCGCCTTCTTCATGGAAAATTCTATTTTTCGCGGGCACGAGAAAAAAGCCGCTAAATTCAAAAACCGAAGTCCCAGAACCACCAGAAACTGGGGCTTATAGTTAACTCATTAGTTGGTTGTTGGGAAGATACCATTGTCGATAACATCGACGAAGAATACAGTCGGCTCATTCAACACCTGAACTTTAGCGCTATGAAAGCTGAGAGTTCGAGAGACACCAAGAAATGTCTGTCTCCAAAAACTCTCGAGCTGATAGGCCAGCATGGAATCGCACGAGCTACAGGCAACCGCGAAGTAACGCCCGAACTTGCGAAACAATGCAGACAGGCGATAGAAGAAGATCTTAAAGAGAGAAGAGCAGCAGTAATGGTCGAAGCTGCAGAGGCTGGAAAAAGCATTCGCAAAGCCCACTGAAGCTTCACCAATTACAAGACCATTAGATGATTGCACTCCGACGCCCAGGCGGAACAATAACAGCATCCAGAAAGGCAGTAGAGAAAATCGTTCACGAATACTACTCAGATCTCTTCGATAGTCACATCCACCTCCTGTCATATGAAATAATGGAGGATGAGTATGCTCAGCGATAGACATAATTTTATGGTAATTAGCAAAATACATTGATTTAATCTACATTAGCAAAAGTGATAATGCTCTTACGTTGAGATTGATAGTCCTCTGCAGAAAAGTGCAAAGTAGACCCTGCAAAAAGTGGAAAATGAACTGTGGTGAAATTGGTTGCTCTTAATTTCAAAGTGTTTTTTGGAAGAGGAACGAATTGGAAATCGTTCTCGCAGGAAATTCTTTGAAAAGATTTCTATTTTCCATCCTGAATCCGATTCTTTCTGGTATTATTCCCATTTACATCTCTATTTCTCTTTCTGTCTCTCTCCCTTTATGTTTTTCTCTCTTACAATATAATTTTGCCGATTCCTCCCTCTTTTCCTCGACCATTGTAGTCATGAACTCGCTTGGTCAACTTTGCTTGAGTCTTTATAATTGACAAAAACCGCTCGATGTTCCAATGTCGATCTTCTTTTCGACGGAAATTGTCTCACCAGGCATGAATTTACTATAAAATTGGAACACCTGACGGCACTCATTGGCTTACTATGCTTATCATTTCCTTTGTACACGTGGTCGCAGCCGTCTTACCACTAGTTTTCTTCACACAGTTACAGTATATGACGTTTTCATCACGTAAGACCATTTCAGCAATGCATCTCTAAGCGGCTCAAAAAAAAAATGACACCGGATTTGTGCCACGGAAAGCAAAAAAGGTGCTAAACATCTCTTCTACGCTCTCCAACAATAAAAATAAGTAGCACTGTCCTGTTTGTAGACTTCAATACGCTCCAGGTTTTCGACCTAATTCACTTTCACGCCTTTGATAGATCTGCTGCATACACTTAACGTCCAACTCAGTAGCATTGGACGTCCTTAGAAGGACTAACAATGGGTATTTCACAACTGCTATTGGTTAAGTATTTTTTGAATCCCGTAGGGTAATTTTAAATGTTCTTTCGAAAGAGAACCAGCCATGATGCTGATAAAAAAAAAACTGCAACGTCAGCGTGTGAGCGCAAATCAAATGTCAAGCCCTTCATTCCAGCTTATGGTCGAATGACTTGATGAAAATGGCGCTAAGTGAAAAAAAATGATCATCATCATATTTAACGAAGCTTGTCAAAATCTGACGAAGCAGAATAACGTAATCATTTGCTTAAAGCGAATTTGCAATGGAAGTCTCATGAACACTGGTTAAACACGTAAGGCACGAATAGTTCGACAATCGACGATGACTTCGAGATCGCTAGAGTACTTGAAAGGTTGTGAACTACAGTGGTTTGCAAAAGACATGTTTTTATCGTTGTGATCATGTACACGATTCTTATTCTTTAGCATGGCATTCTTTCAACTTAATGCGTTTAGGATTAGAATCGTCGAAAATCTGAGCGCGAAATTTAAATTTTCGAAAACTCCGAAGCAACACTGAAACTTGCAAACATAAGAGCTACGCTTAACGACACCATCGTACTGGACGAATTCCGCGTCCTTCATTTTCTTGCACGTTCGAAATGCAAGCCTTGAAACAATAAAGTGGAAGGTTCCTGGCTCCAGACATTAAGAATTTCGTTCTGTTAAAATGTAGTCATTTTCTATTAAAGGCGAAAGTCTGTAGGTTCTAGTTTTTTCGACTTCAACAAATAAAGCGTATAAAGAGATGAGATATGTCAACTAAAGGTTGAATGTGGCCGTCATTCCTCCACCGAGTGTATTGAGTTCAATACATGCTGCACGTTATGAGATAAAAATACTGCAAGGATTGTAAAGAATGATTATATCTCGTTCTAGTGTAAACTTTGTAAAGTTTATAATTTTTAAACAGCTCTCTTTCTCTACGAAGTTCAAAAGAGAATCATACACTTTGTAGACGGTGTAAGGAGAGTAATTTTTCTACATACGTCAGTTAACCTGGGTTTGGAATTATTTTATTCGCCCAACGTTTCCACCTCCTTCTTTAGAGCAGCATTTAACCGAGTCGATGGTCCACAACTCTTCGTCTTCTCTGTTCTTAAAATATTGCTACTCTAGGTAGCTTCAAATGAAGTACAAGCGCAACAGGAAACATTTCACGTCAAAATGTAGATCATATGGGACGGCTGGAATCGATCAGCATCCGTCCTGTTTAAAAGAGCAGTGGCGAGTGAGGATTTCCATTTGAGCGGTGCCCCATCCATTGGATTCAAGTCGAGGCGACAACCACTATCCACGGAACATCGACCTCGGTCAACGCAGCTCACAAGAAGGCGAATGCGAAGGTGCCCAAACTATAGTCAAATAAACGCTCTATACCAACCTCGTGTTAGCTCAGCTATGTGGATAAATTAGTCAAGTTGCCAAAGTTTAATGAAAGTCAGCCTTTAAAATACTGTCAGTAGTGCAAGTCTTAAGCTGAGAGGTCTACAAATTTCTTCAAAGATTGCAAAAAAAAGACGTAGCACTCTGGAACACATTTGATTTCGAAAAAATGGAAAAACACACCACTTAAGTGTAGATTTCAGTTGCTCAGAGTTCGTTCAAAAACGATGAAAGATGCAGTGTAAAAGGTGGGACAGCGAGTCCGTTATAAGTTCGTGACGACAGAAAAAGTCCGTCCAGTTTTTCAGCTGCTATCAGCAATTTTTGGGATTTAATCCACTAATCCTAATTCAGAACAATGACATATGGGCACAATTTAGCTTTGATTGGTCTATTATTCAAAGCATAAGCGGAAATAAGCCACTCTATCGCTTAGAACATCCCCTTGACGGGCATCACACCGACCCATCCACTGTGGATTAAGAAATCCGAAAGCTTTAAGCTTTTTTTTTACAAGCATAGCCCGTTACGTTCCTGCAAAGCAAAGTCTTCTATACAGTTGCAGAATTTGTCTTTTAACGCAGATCACTCGTAGACAAGTTCGAGAAATTGATAAAAGCTTGCATGAGTTCGAGCAAAATGCTTTCATGAATCACGTCAAGAAGAAAAATGAAAGCTGGATTATTTTAATTACACAGTTTCTCGTCCGGACATTGTTGCTCATATGTAAAATCGCTTCACAACAGTAAACCTCTTAATAAAAAAAGTAAGTACGCCTTTTGGTAATCGAATTTTGGTCTGCATTAACAAATATCCGTTTCACAACCACAAAGTGCAGATCACTCCATTTCCAGGCCTAAACTGGTGGCTGTTCATCTTGAATGTGATCAAAAAGCACATAATGAGTAAGGACTCTGTCTGAAGACGATAGTACCACTGAACTGAAGCACTGGTAGGCCAACGCAAGTAACTTTATACGCCGAATGTGCACTCAGTTACGTTCATTATGCTGCAAAAGGAGTCGAACGAATTTCGCATTACGTCGTATCCTTTTTCTCCTATGCATAATGATCATTATTATAGATGAAATGAAGAAGCAACGTTCATTTCTACTTTATCTCTCTGGCGGCTTTGTCAGTGTAGATATATTTACTACCGCCTTGTCATTTAAGCTGAAGCCGTAAGCGGTTTCTGTAGAGAATGATACATTTCAGTTTTTCTCCACATCGATTAAGTGACATTTCCTCGATTTGCATTTCAACACAGCTCCAAAATTTTTTTTGGACCTTTTGTCACACTGAGAAAGCGCGTTGCGGAAAAACAGACTTCTTCAATGTTCTCTTCTCTGTCCTTAACAAGACGCCTGAAACTACTAGAATCATCTTAACACTACCAGTATTTACTTTACAAATACAAAAATTGTCACCTCTAAAAGTCGCCCTCGATGCTTAACGCGGTTTACACGCTAAAAGGCAAAGACTAAGAAGTAGAAATATTTTATACGTATCTTCTAAACCACTAAAAAAACCTGTATTAAAACAAGGACAATTTCCCTACGGAAAAAATTTAAAATCATATTTGCTCAAAATTTGCAAATGCTAGACATTCTTTTATTTTTTTTACATTACCCATATTCACGTCTACTGTTCGGATCCCAGCACATCTGGAATTCGATTCGTTCCCTCGCATCCACTGTCCACGAAGAGCTTCAAACTTTTACGTGTGGCATCGGTTGCTGCTTAAGGATTTTCATCGCTAGAAACCTACCATCAAATGATTGGAATGTAAATGAGAGGCGGGTAGGAGTCATCCCGAACAAATAAACTCTAGTCGACTCTGAAAGAGATTGACAAGTGGCGAAACACAGCAAAACGCATGGGCCTCACATCTCTGCAACCGCATGAGTTCTTCTACATCAACCTTTAGAAAGAAGAGTACGGGAAGGTAGCAAAAACCTCAGGTCTATTATAAGATACCCTAAATATGGGCGGACAAGGGCGACTATCTGTACTTATAGTGCACGCTCCCTTGTGTCTAAGTGCTCTTTTGGGGACTTGCTAATCTACATTAAGAGAATTAGAGCAGACAGACTTTGTCTGTCTGGCCGAGACGAGAAATTATCGACCATTTAACGCCGTACATGGTGCCGTAGAAAAGACTATTTTTTAAAAAAATGTTATAATAAAAGAGTCAGCAGGTGGCGCTGGTGATTTCAACACTAGGACATGATTAAGGAGAACGTCTGGGAGGCGTCAAATTGAGACCATCGGACTAGAAAGAAAATAAAAGGATTAGGGGCTGTTTGAGTTTTTCACGATGAACATGGTGGCCCATGTATTCCCATAAGTGCGAGCGGCCTAGGGGTAATGGTACCGTTACATGTGCGAAAAACCCAATTCGATCCCGCTGCGAGCCAACCATGTCATCCATCGATTCGAAAAGTTGATAGCAGATCTGCCTGGAAAAGGCTGTTTCCGATCTCCACAAAAGTTACCAAACAGCTAGTGGTGAGGGACTAGGAACGCTCTCCTATGCCGATTCCAGTACTATTGGTAAAATCTACTTGGCTAGTGTTCAGTAACGTTCATAAAGATTACCTTACTAAGTCGATTTCTACTCAACCTGCAAATGAACAACCAGTATATTTGTTTACATTGCTCACCTTATACGAGAGTCTTGTCAAACGTTTATTCAGCTAACGCTTCAATATGTTCGTCTTCCTCAATGTCGATGATCCCAGTCAATGGTCCGTAGTCATTCCTCTTCGCGTTCTTGGTCATCGGTTTTTTACGTGTGGCATCGGTTGCTGCTTAAGGATTTCCATCGCTAGAAGCCTACCATCAAATGATTGGAATGTAAATGAGAGGCGGTTAGGAGTCGTCCCGAACAAATAAACTCTAGTCGACTCTGAAAGAGATTGACAAGTGGCGAAACACAGCAAAAGGCATGGGCCTCACATCTCTGTCCCCGTATGAGCCCTTCTAGATCAACGTTAAAAAGAAGAGTACAGGAGGGCAGCAAATACCTCAGGTCTATTATAAGATACCCTAAATATGGGCGGACAAGGGCGACTATCTGTACTTATAGTGCACGCTCCCTTGTGTCTAAGTGCTCTTTTGCGGACTTGCTAATCTATGTTAAGAGAATTAGAGCAGACATACTTTGTCTGTCTGGCCGAGACGAGAAATTATCGACCATTTAACGCCGTATATGGTGCCGTAGAAAAAACTATTTTTTAAAAAAATGTTATAATAAAAGAGTCAGCAGGTGGCGCTGGTGATTTCAACACTAGGACATGATTAAGGAGAACGTCTGAGAAGCGTCAAATTGAGACTATCGGACTAGAAAGGAAATAAAAGGGTTAGGGGCTGTTTGTGTTTTCCACGATGAGCATGGTGGCCCGCCATGAGCGCGAACGGTCTAGGGGCAATGGTACCGTTAAATGTGCGAAAAACCCAATTCGATACCGCCGCGAGCCAACCATGTCATCCATGGAATCGAAAAGTTGGTAGTAGATCTGCCTGGAAAAGGCTGTTTCCGATCTCCACAAAAGTTACCAAACAGCTAGTGGTGAGGGACTAGGAACGCTCTCCTATGCCGATTCCAGTACTATTGGTAAAATCTACTTGGCTAGTGTTCAGTAACGTTCATAAAGAATGCCTTACTAAGTCGATTTCTACTCAACCTGCAAATGAACAACCAGTATATTTGTTTTGATTTCTTACCTTATACAGGGCTCTTGTCAAACGTTTTCTCAGCTAACGTTTCGACATGTTCGTCATCCTCAAAGCCGATGATCCCAGTCGTTGGTCCACTGTCGTTTCTCCTCGCGTTATAGGTCTTCGCAGTCGTACCGCGTCGAATCTCCTTGAATCATCAGCATCAAAACAACCGTTCTTTACAAATGAATACTGCCGAATAGAATTACTTCGTTCGAGCGGTCTTCCACTGAGAAAGATTCGACCCGATGACTTCGAAGTTCCATAACGCAAGGACGAACGACTGTGGACCGTTGACACGGAACATAGGCTCTGAAGAAGGCGAATACGTTGAAGCGTTTGCCGAATAGAAGTATTATCCCAAAGCCGTGTAAGGTAAACCATCTAAACAAATATATTAATAAGAAAATCAAATTGCTTCAGCAGCATCCAAACACGTTCAAAAATCAGAACATTTTCGC
Source organism: Angiostrongylus cantonensis (assembly GCA_009735665.1). Classification (NCBI taxonomy): domain Eukaryota; kingdom Metazoa; phylum Nematoda; class Chromadorea; order Rhabditida; family Metastrongylidae; genus Angiostrongylus; species Angiostrongylus cantonensis. The sequence goes on from MQTX01000048.1 coordinate 2,044,647, forward strand.
TCACGATTCTCACAATACGTGATGATGAGCAAAAAAATGTTCCCAATAGATAAATTATATGCTTTTCTGTTGGAGTCCTATCAAACACGAGAAAAACAGATACCATCGCCATTTACCATTTCTGGCTCATTGTCGATCTCTTCATCCCTGAAGTGATTTTTGAGGTCCCGATAAAAGTGATGGGAAGAGCGAAGTTTCAAACGTTTGCTGAAAAAATATAATTTCTCACTCTCGCAACTTTTGACAAACAATGTATCAAAAACAAAGACGAGTGTGCTTAGGAAAACTTCGTTGTATGTGAAACATAGTATTTAGCGAGATTACATTTGTAACGTGGCTAGTAGAGGAGGCAGAAATCAAACCGACACGGATTCGCAGCCGTTCTCACTAAGACGCTTCTGTTTCCAGGATCGACTTTCTATTAACCCCGGCATTGGAATATAAAAGCGTCGTTTTCATTCTCAGCAACCGCAAGGTTGTTATACAGCATAAATTCACCTCCGTACAAAAACATATGCAATACAACAGCAGCAAACCTTTCAGCACCATCGCCTTTGCTGCTTTTAGGTGCCACTGAGGAAGAACAGCAGATTAGAGTCGTTCATGGTTGATGACTTAAGATGATGTTGAGAATGACGTAGGATGATAACAAGACAAGACAAGTGATGACCATATGCAACTCTAAGCAGTCATTCTTTCACAATGGAACTCACGTAGAAAAGGCGTTGAAGAAAGCGATACTGCCGAAATATTGGCTACTGTTATATTCTATGTATTTTTGTGTGGAAGTAGAAATACGCTGTATTGCAACCTGGAGATTATTGAGAACTAAAACGACGCATTTAAGACGTTTCTCTTAAATCTCATTAACACTGTAATATTACCATTTTGTCATGTTTACTAAATATGAAATAGAGCACAAACTCCTAGTACCATGTCGTTTTTCCCTTTCAAACAGCTGTCAGGACCGCTATAGTCATGGAAGTTGAAGCCTTGCCCCAATCAGAATAGGTAAAGAACTGCAGAAAAGAGCAACCAGAAGTGAAATTGACAGACATAAAATCTGGACATTCAGGAGGCTTTGTGGTGCGTGCAGCTTTAGAGTACAGGAATTTAAAAGAGAATCGAGAGTGATCTTCTGTTCTCTTGAAAATCCAGCTAAACATAGCACCTTGTCAAAGCCCATGGAGCCTTCCGTGTTTACCAGTGCCCAAAAATAGACTGTTTCATGTCACTGATAGAAAAGCACCCTCTCAACAACACCGTGGAGATTGCTCACGAAAAGGCTCATGAGATTTCTTAAGTGTGCTTTCCTGTTCTAGGCTTCACTAGATCGTGAAAGTTTGTGGTGAAGATCTGTGCTTATCACGCATGCATTGTAGCATTTTACTAAAAAAAAATAATGAAGACAACAGCACTGGATTAACGCTGATGAGAGCACACTGCTAGACTATTAGTACAATCGACAAAAACCGTTGCAGGGAACTGCTTCAGTAAAGGAGTAGGCGGAGTGAGTTAGATGTAACAGCAATGAAGAAATAACAGTTCAATTCCGATGTGGATGGAAAGATGTATGCTAACGCCAACTTCGAAGATCCATGTCCCGAAACGAAGAAAATCAGTTAGATAGGGTCGAATCATGTTGGTTAGCTTGGTTAGCTTTGGAGGAGTCCTAAGCAGAAGATTAGGAAATAAACTGAAGGTGTGTCCAAGTCTTCCACGTGAGCAAGGTCTATCATAGAAAGGGTGAAGAATAAAACCATCCACGTTGATCAATCCCTGATGGATAAGTCATGCATTCGACTCCATTAAGCATTGTTGGTGGTGATTCAATGCATATCTGGCCTACATAGTGAGTCGTGGGGGCCTTTCAACGTATAGAGTTAGTGCAGCTTTCTTCCCACACAAATCTAGTACCAAACTGCCGACATCAGAGAGATGGAATGCTTGATGAGCTTGGAACCTGGGATCAATCCCAGGTGCATTGCAGGACGCTCTTAACCACCGCGCTACGGGCGTCTTTTTCATAGTAGCTCATAATTCCTTATCTCTCCGTGTATGGGATCAGAAGGAGCGAAATCATATAATGCCAGTCAATACCAACTCTCATTGACTCTTGGCATGAATAATCAATGCTTTGGTTTATTGATACGTGTACACAAGGTTGTGACAAAATTTACATGTGGCTAACGCTTCGGTGGCTTTACCCCCTTCAGTTTTTAGCCATCGCATCGAGTCGAGTCGAGTCGAGCAAAGGAGAGCAGTGCACGACTGAAGTAGCGTCACCCTGCAGTGTTCATTCGTACATCAGGCAGCTTCCAAATGTAAAACACTGTCTTTGCTAGATTGCCGACCAAAATGATTTTTCGCGGTGATAAACCATTGTTTTAGACGGGTTAACCTCAGCTACGGTATAGTGCAACATCGAAGTCGGTATTAACATTACTGACCAGCTATATGCAAACTACTAAGGGTCAACTGCTGTAAGAGGAATTATCAGCTTAAAAAACAACTTTGGTTGCGAAATCTACCAAAAATAATAATGATGATATATGCAAAACTCAGACCTCTTTGTTTGCTTCAAGCCACCGATTAACCTTTCCTAGGGATCACGTTTTAACTACTACATTATCGAGGACCTTACTTTTGCCTTTCTCTCAGCCAGTTCTCAACGTAACGGATTCATCAGCAATCACCCGTCAACGTGAATGATTTGGGAGCACATTCGAAGCTGGACTGTGGTTTCGAGGCTTGGAAATATCTCAGCATCACTGTGGTTGTGCTCCACATAAGATCTCGCCGTAAAAAATAGTAGGTAGGAACTAAAAAGTTTAATATTTTAATTCCTATCAAAAAATTTCAGGCATCCTGACAGCTCTAAGTTTTGGTTGACGACGACTCAACGAACAAGTTTTATGATGCTGAGATATTTGCAAAGCAGAGAAACTAGTCAAGATTTCAACCCCCGGTTACCCTTTCCGGAGCCTACAACATTGCACCACTGAGACCATTGCTTTGCCTTTTTCGCAGGAAGTTTTGTATCCTATTCCCATAGAAGGATGATTGCTGATGGCACCCGTTAGTGTGAAATACTATTTGAAAGAAACGCAAAGAAATGGGCTCAGTGGTGCAATGGATAACTCATGATCCTTTAAAAAGGGTAATCGGGGATTCGAATCTGGCTTGAAGTCTAAGCTTTGCAAATGTCTCAGCATCATTGAGATTGAGCTTCACATGATTCCTGACCATGGAAGGATAATAGGCAATAAGTAAAAAGTTGAGCAAGGTTAAGTTAGAGTCTTAACCTTTTTATTTACCGCTTATTCTTTTTAACGGCAGCGTATATTGCGAAATATAACTTCTATATTGCTGAGATGCTTGCAAAGCTTCGGAGCACAGGTGTATGCGGTGGGGAACGAACGCGCTGTTGTCCTTTCTGGGGAGCAGCGCGTTCACTACCACACCATGCGAGTCCTTCGTTTTGTCTGTCTCTCAGCTAATTTTCTTTTGTGTTTTCATGTTTTCAGTCATTAGCACTTAACAACTGTTTGTAAATGGTAGAGGTCATGTATTTTCGGGAAATATTTAACCTTCTCTCAAAAGTGGGAATCTGATTCAAACAGTTTAGAATAAAGTAATCTGTCTTCACCTATCCTCTGAGAGTTATTCAATGAAACGATTACTACACAGCACTTATGAGATCTTTCCTGCATATTGGTACAAGATGTGCAAACTGGAACTGCAACACGTTGATTCTAAGTCCGACTATACTCCTACAGTGCCCATGCTAAGCTGCAGTAAATAGCAAGAACAATGTTTAACCTAACATATTAGCGATCATTGACAATTAATATTCTGAGAAAAAAACTTTATACTTTTTAAATTAGTGAATAATGGATTATGGAATCAACTGCACCGTCAAATGAACAGCGTCTATGGGCCTCGGTTGATCCACAGTAGAAGCTTACTTAGTGACACAGTGTTCATAAGTGGTAAAACACAAAGGATAGAGCATTCGACATTGATCCATCCACAGATGATCTTGCATTCGACTTCACTAAGCATCGTTGAAAGTGATCTGGACATCAGAATGAATTAGAGCATCTTGCTAGGAGTTGAAGAATTGTCTGTTATCATCCCAGACAATTCTGGTACCAATTTCAGAATCCCAGAAGTAAGGAAGCGTTGATGAACCTATAGCGCAGGATCAAAAAAGACAAGACGACGTCTGTATCGCAGTGTGCCTCTAACCACTGCGCTACAAGCATCAATTCATATTTGTGGTTAAGTTAAAAATATAACACTGATTGATCTCATTTTCATCTTGCTTACTTCGTATTCAGATTATTGTGGAAAATTGAAGTAGATCAGTTGAACTCTGTATCAGTTTGGTGTTATACGTGTTCTTCATTACTTCTATGGACTTCTTAAAGGACGTCAAATCACGAATAACGATCGTCGCAAAGTCTTTCGTTAATTTGTAAAATGGAAAACTGCTGATGTGGATGGCGAAAATGCTAGATAATTCCATAGCCGTGATTGACGTAGCGATCATGTAGTACTTTCGAACGAAATTGATTATTACCTAACTACCCTATTTGAGTTTACATCATCGAAGTCGTCTTGTAACCACCCCCGTTAAGTTGTCGGCATCATTATCATTCCAATAAAGTCCATTATCATTCCTTAATTCTATAAAGCAATTAAATTGTTTACAGGTAATTATCATCTCTTTTAAGCCATTTGAAAAAGTGTCGGGAATAAGGCGAAACGTGCAACTTAGAGCATCCTTTATAAAAACCTGTGCCTGATCCCCTACAACTGCTTATTCGTCTTTTGTCTGTTCATTTAAGAGACAATTACAAGCCGAATTATTGACATTAAAGATAATGAACTTTTTATCGGTAGCTTCTTCGCTGCTTAAGTGCGATAAGACATGAGCAGTGTTCCGTGACGTGATCAAGTCTACAGCCAAAACTCTGTGACATAATGTTAACTTTTTATTTAATGCCTGTTGCAATTTTTCACAGCAGCGTATTATGTCTGATATAACCATAATGATGCTGAGATATTTGCAGAACTCTGAACTGCTGGTGTCTGCGGTAAGGAACGAACGCGCTATGTCGCTTTACGGGGGATAATGTGTTCACCACCACGCCATGCGTGTCCATCGTTTCGTCTGTCTCTCAGCCAGTTCTATCGGTCAGTGCCATCAACAATTTCCCGTCAACGGGATTATGTGACATAAGTTATGACATAAGTTCACATAAGTCCTAAATTATCTTGTTAATTTAGTCATTAAATTAGTGATCTACTCACATAACTGCACGGCTAGAGTCGAAACTGGGCGACGAATCAATCCAGAAAGCGAGTGCATGGTCGCTCGCAAGTTGCACTCTCACAGCAAGCCATACCAGATTTTTCTCATCAAGAGTTCTTATGGACCACTGAATCGATTAGATGATTTCTCAACCCAAGAAATTATTGTGCATGTCAAGTTCATAAGTTCTTATCTCACAACTTCACAAATGAGTGGGTTGCTTATATTTCATTTCCTTGAATAAAAAAGTCACATCAGGAGAGCTCTTTTTGCTGAGCTGAGGGATAAATAACACAAGCTGAAAACAACTCAACCTTCAGGATGAAAAACTGTTTCTGTCAACACTAAGATTACCGTAAATCATCTAGATATGAGTACACCCCTTGAAGCGACCATTATTCTCATAGCTCATGTTTAAACTGAATCCTAGGTATATATCTATGCCTAATTTACACGTAGACACAATTGCACAAAATTCATAGCTTTTCCGGCTACAGGACTAATAGTTTTTTAGGTTATACCAATTTTTAACTAATAAATAAATCTGATAAGTCGCAAAACAATTATTGTCACTCGATCGCTAAATCCTAGTATCACAGAAGGCAATCTCTGTCGATCCACAATAGCTGGTGAACGCCCAACATGAAAACCTGAAAACAGCCGAACCAAGAAATCTCGTAGTTCTTGGAAAGGCCATGCTGATTTTTATTCGACATAAAGGATAAAGGATAAAACTCACGGCGTTGATCAATCCTTGAGGGAAGCACCATGTATTTGACTTCATTAAGCATCGTTTGGGGGTGATTGAATGCATATCTGGCCTTCAAAATGACTCGCGGTGGTCTACCGATGTATAGAGCTAGTGCTGCTATCCCCCAGACAAGTCTTGTCCCAATTTGTCGAACCCGGAAAGATGGAAACCTTGGTGAGCCATGGGTGCGGGGATCGATTCCACGTGTGTGTTGCGAGGCGCCTCCGACCACTGCGCCACATGCGCCCTTTATGCGACATACTGATGGATATTAGTGATCAGTTTACAAATGCTTCCAGAATCTACATGTGAACTCGGTCACTCGACTGGCTATGAAGTTTATTTTAGGATCAAGAGGTTTCGCATAAGCTTTTCTATAGCAACTAGGTCTTGCGAAAAACTACATTGAAACGATGGCTGAAGTTGTTACATTTTCGAAATTTCCGTTTATACAGAAACCAGTTGCATAAAAATTTGTACCCCTGGACGTTGTGAACTTGTTGAAGGAAGTTTCCTCCCTGGATTAATTTCTGCAGCATTTGTGAGGCAAAGACTTTTGAAGATGCTTAAAAAGCTTTGCTTGGTAGGCTAGAAGCGGGCGTGCATGGTGGATGAAAGAATGCTTCTTAGCTCGTCTCGCCCAACGTCCGCAGTGTGTCAGCACCAGGACATGTGACCGCGCTCTGTAATGAAGAGGGATTGTTCCCTTCCTAATGTCTTGACAACTGACTTTCTATAGATCTTGGCATAAATAGTCGTTATATTTATTTACATGTTCTCACAAACTGCTCTTGATGAGCTAATACGAAGTTGGTATAAATTACCGTTATTTCTATCGTTGTTAACGTCGTTCTTCGATAGCTGACGTTTCGGCCATTTCGCCTTCCTCAGAGCTGTGCTGTTGCGAGTGAAACCACCGTTGTGTTGCTCACCTCACGTAGGATAACCAACAACAACCAACAAGAACAACAGCAGCGGCAACAACAGCGACAAGTTGTATCAACCTCGCATCACCTCAATGAAGGTAGTTCGTTTTACCTTTCTATTGACCAACAGGGTGGGCAGATGATGAAATTTTTAGTGCAGTTTGTCACGTACTTCTGCTCTGTAGTTATCAACAAGATGTGATGGCAGACCAGATTTGGTAAATAAACGGTCAGCATGACCTTTTTTTTGTAATTTCCGCTTCGGTAAGCGCTGCAGAGCTTTAAGCTGTCAGACCACTGAGCAGATAGTGTCGCAATATGTTATAGGAACTGGTCGTTATGACTACGCAGAATAAACGCCGACAATGGCTCAAAACAGACTTCTTTGATAGTCACTGAATTTGTGCGGCACCCATTTGTCGACCTTATCCGAGCTTGCAAACTTTCTAGAAAATCTCTGAAACACTCACACTGAGTTTTTCTGCAAGTACTAGAATTTTGTGTGTATTTGTTTTCGACAAAGCTTCCACTTCGTCGTCGTCGGTACGAGAAGGAAGTCCGCGACTTCCCTCATCTTCATCGTCGAATTCGTCAAAGCGAAATTTACCAAACCCATGCTGCAATGTGCATTTGCAAACAGTTTCTGGGTCTAATAGCTAACTAATGTTGCGAACCGTTTGCATTTGAATTTGCAGAACTAAACTTTATTAATAGGGAGATCTTGAAACCTAAAATTCTAACGTTTAAAGTCTGCCAAAAACACGATTTGTATCATAATTTAGTTAGAGGCTGCAAAAGTGCATAAAAGGCTATGAAATGATTTGTAATAGCACATTGTTTGAAAAAAGCTAGTGCTAAAATGCGTACAATTAAAATAGCGCTAAAAATCCTACACTTATTTTCGAACAACCTAGTAACACTTCGATGGCCCGTCTATACGAGTTCTGCGGACCCCAGCACACTTGCTATTCGTTTCTTTCCATCGTGATCATTGTCCATGGTGGTGGTTCTGTTCGACTATGGTAGCGCATGCGTAGCGCAAATATTGCAAATCGAAAGTCATACAAATTCTCTTATGGCTAACAGTTGCTTCTTGTCGTTTCTTTGCTAAACTTTCCATTACAACAGAAAATCGGCTTCGTCTGAGTACTTGTTTAGAACAAAGCCCATCATGATTTTGGTACTTCAGGCTACACGGCTGAACTTCTCTCAAGAATCTTCGAGCTTATCTACTTCATTTACTATCCAGCGAGCTTAATAGTATTGGAAAGAATAAGTGAGTACTTAACCAGAGCGACGAAACCGCGATGAAATGCTAAGATACACGGTATCCGCTCTATCAGTGAAACACCATCAGCCAGTGTGTCTGATTTACTTACGACGACACGCTACAAATCGTACGGCATGAGCATTAGTTTTCTGGCAGTGCTCAATAAAATTTTTCTCGTTATTTGTCCTTGAAGACTTCACGAGGTTCAAGAATTCAAAAAAAAGTTGTTTTGATAGCCGAATTCAATTTCAACTACTTCAAAGGTCACAGCTAATATGGACAACTGCAACAGAGTTTTCCCATGGGCGTAGAAGATTTATTAACTTTGAATCAGATAGGCACATATTCTTCTAAATTTCAATTATCCCAATTACGAACACATTGCAGAACGTGCACAAGCAACGGCTAGTACTAGCTGATTGTACGAGTGAAACTCGTACGAATTTCACTCTCATCTATTGCTTGGTGTCATGATGATGGAGCGAATACAATAACAGCAACTGGTTTGATGCGAGAGACGATGAGAAATTTTTCATCAATCAGGTTTGGTAGAGTTCGAAAGCAAAGAAGAAAGAAAAAAACGGAATTTGATGGCAAAACGATGAATCAACGATTCCGGATATATCCGAACACAGACATGAGTAGATGGAAGCGGAAAACGCTGAACAGGCTTTTATATGGATCGAAATGGAATCATCAAAGAAAGAAACGGTATCGAATTAACTTTACTTTTTTCGAACAATGTTTCCACTGGTTAATGAAAGTTCGTTCATTCTTCTGGGGTTGGAAAATTGCTATCAAACTTCTCTGGATGGGTGGCCGCACCAACTTTATTATGCATCATTAAGCTGCCTTAAGTGATTGTACAAGCCAGATAAAATTATGCAGTCAGCCCGGAGGTCTAATGAATAGCGCGTTCCTAAGGAATTGGTCGCCTTAGAACGATGTATTATTTGTATACTTATCCATAACCGTTAGTGGGCTCGAAATCTAATAGTTTTTCCTCTTTTCGTTTTCCATTATCAGTGTACTACATAGAGGATCGTTCGTACTAATCGTGAATGTTATTTCGATTCTCTTTAATACTTATTACAGTAAAATGGAGAGAAAGCCTCTCAATTCAGTCCTATGATAAGTAGAATGAATGTTGGTTTTATAGACGAGGATTTTTGCCTCGAAGACGGACAGTTTCACTGTTGCTGAGAGCCTCATTTGATTAAAACAAACAGGTGACAGAGAACATTCCACTTTGACAAACTTTTCGAATCCTCAAGACATACCGAGAATTTAAAATTTTAATGATGAGTTCTTTATTAGGATTGCTCGATGGAGTTTCCATTTATCATCGTAAAATTGAGCAGAACATAAACTGAAATGAGCTCAGCTCTGGTCTGATCTGGAGCAGAGGCTATTTCCATGAGGGATAACACAGTGTCAATTTGTATTGTGAAGCTCTCACCCTGCCACTTTTTCAGGTACCAATCGGAAATGAATGGGAAAGAACGCCTCTTGTCTACATTGCTCTCTGCAAACATAAAGTTTTATAAGTTTCTCTCACTGATGATATTTTCCGTGTCAGATTTCTGTGATAGAAAACTATGACAAGGTAAACATTGTCTATTTGCATTAATTGAATGCTTTTTTTAGTACACAAAAGTATCCTCGCTTTCGAATTTTACGCGCTACTTTTCAGGACAGGTGCCAAAATGTGCTACAGTTGTTAATGTACATTCTGGAGGAAACGTCTGTAACACAAGTTCGGTCCAGCGCCCCGGCCCCACAAAACCCTCCATTGCTCCAGAGTCGCCGAATTGATACCAGACTTTTCTGGATGGATAAGAATACTAAAGTGATACATCGACACATTACGGAAAGTAATTGTATAAGCCAAATATGCATTCATTTTCCATTAACGATATATGGTGATGCCGAACGTGTGGCACGCTCCTTAGGAACTGATCAGCGACAGACGCTTTATCCATTTTTAATCCTTTGTTTGTGTTCTCGATATTGTAAGCTTCTAATGTATGTTGTGTTGAGCCTCTTCTGATTGAACAAATCTCATAATGAATCCTCTTAACATTAAACACATCGAGCGCAATATTTAATAGAATCCATTAAGTCGGTAAATGTTGTAGAATGGCCACGAAATACCACAGATGGGAACGGAAGACTCACGTGGTTGCGTTGTTCCTACACCATTTCAAATGTGCCGAAGACTTTTTCATGCTTCTTTAGCAGTACATGTAGAAATCTTCGTATCCGTCAATATCGGCGAGATTTACCGCTACAACTGTATTTCCATCATAATCCACCTAGTGGATTTCCTATCCGTGTAAGCTTTTGTGAGAACAAACTGATGATGCAGTCAATGTATTGACATGTATTCAATGTATTGTATAGGAGCTTCATCCAGAAATTCAACGACTCTTCTTACAGAGGCGTTGCTCGACATGATTGAAGCGATTAGTACCAGAACGGTTAGACGTAACTTCTCCTTCAATGTAAGACACCACTCTCATAAAAAAACTTGTAGTCATAATTAAATATTGTACTAGATAACTATAGAGGATAAGGATTGTAACTAGATAACTATAAAGGATAAAGCTCTCGGCGTTGATCAATCCCTGAGGGATGCGCCATGCATTCGACTTCATTAAGCACCGTTGGAGGTGATTGAATGCATATCTGGCCTTTACAATGACTCGCGGTGGCCGGCCGATGTATCGAGCCAGTGCTGCTATCCTCCCAGACAAGTCTGGTACCAATTTGCCGACCCCGGAGGGATGGAAGGCTTGGTGGGTCATGGGCGCATTTTCACGTGCGCGCCGCAGTGGCGCCTCCAACCACTGCGCCACACGCGCCCACTAGATAACTAGATGATTTTAGCCTCAGATGTTGGTGCCGCCAATTATTCAACTCATTTCTTTGTCTTGCAACCGTCACTCACTCAGGTCGGCGTGCTTACACGTGAGTTCTGCTTCGACCTGACAGTTCGTTCTTGTATCTCCTAACTAGTATAAAGATAGTTAAAATAGTTTTCTTTAGAAATCTGAGGTAACCATTTCTTAGTGTCACCCGGTCTACATTACAATCAATCGATTGCCTTATCGATCTAATGAAGGTTTGCTCTCTTATGGCTAGGATTTTCCTGAACTGTGACGACTCTTTCAATTAGTCAACCGTGTAGTCCAAGACGACATCACTGTATACACCAGATATTCATTGCAACACCTCTAATGATTCTTGATGAAGTCGAATACGTAATGCAGACATCAAGGATTGAACAACGTCGAACGATTTATCCTTTATCCTTTAACTAGTACAAAGACACCTCAAATTTTTCCACTGCTGAACGATCCTCTAGGTGAAGTCGTAGCGAATAAAAGTTGTGACAGAGTATCGCATAGGGAGATGTGGACACCGTAATTCGTTTACTACGATAAGCACTCTACTTTATGTCGATCACTACGATGAAGGTCATGATGTTGAAGCAATGGATAATTGGTATGAACTAAGCTTCATTGGCACCGCCTCCTAGCGATATAAGGCGGCCGTCGAACAAGTGTTAAATCACATCGCGCTTCTGTTTAGCGATGATGAGACCGATTGTCGTTCTCTTGCCTCTAATATTTACACTTGTACAATCTCTGTACTACGGAAGGCCTACGGAAAGTAGGCCATTCCGTGAAAATCATATCCACAATGAATCCAGCACCACTAGTACGAAGAAACACTTACCCTCAGTTCTTTTCCGAGAACGACGTGCAAGATTATGTGGAAAGAAAATCATCGAACAGCTGCTCATTCTCTGTGATTCGTGTATTCTTCCCGTTGGATCGGAAATCGCTAAACGCTCTTCATATAAAGGTTGGTCAGTGGGCCCAACTTTTTCCCCTCACTGGACTGCCACTTTGTGATGCATCCGAAACTAGTAGATCCTCTCTAGCTTTTTTTCTTCATTTCAGTATAGTTATAAGGACAAACGAGAACTTTTTGCTCAAGACCGCAGTTTTTTCACAGTTGTGACAATAGCTGAGACAAATTTTACCTCCAACAAAATCTCCGGCGCTAATGACAAATTGCATACTTTAGTCAAAATTTTCCAGAGATTCCATCACGAGCAGTACATGTACTGATGAAACGAGAGCTATCGATCGCCACAAAGTGTTGTGCTGGACAATGCAAAATGTCCGAACTGGAGCAGTTGTGCTGCAAAAAAGGATAAGTGGAGAAGCGTCAGCTTCGTAGAATGAATTGGCTTCTCTACGGCATATGATCCTCAGTCAGCCTACAGCGAAGCTTTTCTGCACCATTTGAAAATTTCCCGTCTAATGTGACAAAGATCAGTGTCAAACATCTTAGACATCATTTATGTTATGGTCGTAATTGTTCCTTTCGGTAGCAGAATGAGAGCAACTGACATGATCTCTATCGTATCTCACCATTGTGTCTATTTTATACGTTGTACACATTGCAGGACCACATTAAGTTGATTGCTTTAGTTCTTCATAATTTACGGGTATCGCGATCTTGCTATAGTCCCTTACCAGGCCGGAAAGCCAACAGGTCAAGATAACCACAAACATGATCGTTGTTTCGTGAACGGGATATTTTTCTATTCCTTTCATCAAGATTCTACTATGTTCTCTAAATTTACATATTCTGTTAGTTGTTATAACAGTGGATTCATTCTTATGTTAACAAGTTGGTAAGACTTACACATATGAATCAATACTTCGAATGATGCTATGGAATACCCGTTCATTCAAAGTTAAGACTACTAGTGTTTACATCAAAATTATGACCACACGCACAAATACGGATACAAATCATTTTCCCAGGAAAAAAGGGCGAGTTTCATTACTTTCAATATCAGAGTAAACTAACAAGGGCAGCGATACTTCTTGTTTTCATTAAATCCACTGAAAACAAATATGGCGAAGAAGTTTCGTCGGCTTTATGAAAGATTCGTGTCTAGTTGGTAGATAGGGTAGAAACCGGTGTTGTTGTTGTTGTTGAAGACTTCATAAATTATAATCATTACCACCAAAATTTCTGATAAGGCAAATTTCTGCGTGCCACGAGCAACCTTTCAGCTCTCTTCATCACCAGAAAGATCTTCTCGTCTGATGCTCCGTTTTCATGAAATCCTCAACGTAGAATTGGTTCTTGTTACTGCTTTTTGTAGAAAGAGTACGTGAACAGTTTGCTGACTTACGCGAAGTACTAACTATTAATCATCGAGTGACTTGTGTAGTCATCAGCAAAGCTTGCCTTCATTCCTATGATAGTAGAGTTTGGTGCTTTATTTTCCAAGTATACACTAGGAATTCGTTGTAATTGGAATCCTTAGGTTAAACTGATAACACTGTTTGTAAATATTTTTATGCAGGAAGCTATTTTTGTTGACGTTTGATGAGATTGTTGTGTTCGGTGTTTTCAAAAGCTCTTCCGTATTATATCATTTGTGATTGCATTATTCTTTAAGTGGTCAACAGTTGCTCCTCGCCATATTACAGAGATGCATCCTGAACTCTTCAGCATGAAGGAAAGATCCTAGTTTCCAAATGAGGCTCTTTAAGCACATTCTTTTTCGAGAGCAAGGGTACCCAAATGTAGCTTAGAATTTAGTTAGTGAGGAAGAACACAGATAAGAATTCAACCAGACAGAACTAGAGGATATTTCGAGAGGCCTGTTTGTTGACGACTGCAAAAACCCTAAGCTGTATCCTATGTCCTTCCTTTTATTCATTTTATTACAGTCTAATGACCCGAATGAAGTGCATGATACAATCGCCTTGTAAGCGAGCACATACATTCAAGTACTCATGAATCTGACAAAATTCTTAAGGATGTTGTTGAAGACTTCATAAATTATAATCATTACCACCAAAATTTCTGATAAGGCAAATTTCTGCGTGCCACGAGCAACCTTTCAGCTCTCTTCATCACCAGAAAGATCTTCTCGTCTGATGCTCCGTTTTCATGAAATCCTCAACGTAGAATTGGTTCTTGTTACTGCTTTTTGTAGAAAGAGTACGTGAACAGTTTGCTGACTTACGCGAAGTACTAACTATTAATCATCGAGTGACTTGTGTAGTCATCAGCAAAGCTTGCCTTCATTCCTATGATAGTAGAGTTTGGTGCTTTATTTTCCAAGTATACACTAGGAATTCGTTGTAATTGGAATTTTCAGTATAGTTATAAGGACAAACGAGAACTTTTTGCTCAAGACCGCAGTTTTTTCACAGTTGTGACAATAGCTGAGACAAATTTTACCTCCAACAAAATCTCCGGCGCTAATGACAAATTGCATACTTTAGTCAAAATTTTCCAGAGATTCCATCACGAGCAGTACATGTACTGATGAAACGAGAGCTATCGATCGCCACAAAGTGTTGTGCTGGACAATGCAAAATGTCCGAACTGGAGCAGTTGTGCTGCAAAAAAGGATAAGTGGAGAAGCGTCAGCTTCGTAGAATGAATTGGCTTCTCTACGGCATATGATCCTCAGTCAGCCTACAGCGAAGCTTTTCTGCACCATTTGAAAATTTCCCGTCTAATGTGACAAAGATCAGTGTCAAACATCTTAGACATCATTTATGTTATGGTCGTAATTGTTCCTTTCGGTAGCAGAATGAGAGCAACTGACATGATCTCTATCGTATCTCACCATTGTGTCTATTTTATACGTTGTACACATTGCAGGACCACATTAAGTTGATTGCTTTAGTTCTTCATAATTTACGGGTATCGCGATCTTGCTATAGTCCCTTACCAGGCCGGAAAGCCAACAGGTCAAGATAACCACAAACATGATCGTTGTTTCGTGAACGGGATATTTTTCTATTCCTTTCATCAAGATTCTACTATGTTCTCTAAATTTACATATTCTGTTAGTTGTTATAACAGTGGATTCATTCTTATGTTAACAAGTTGGTAAGACTTACACATATGAATCAATACTTCGAATGATGCTATGGAATACCCGTTCATTCAAAGTTAAGACTACTAGTGTTTACATCAAAATTATGACCACACGCACAAATACGGATACAAATCATTTTCCCAGGAAAAAAGGGCGAGTTTCATTACTTTCAATATCAGAGTAAACTAACAAGGGCAGCGATACTTCTTGTTTTCATTAAATCCACTGAAAACAAATATGGCGAAGAAGTTTCGTCGGCTTTATGAAAGATTCGTGTCTAGTTGGTAGATAGGGTAGAAACCGGTGTTGTTGTTGTTGTTGAAGACTTCATAAATTATAATCATTACCACCAAAATTTCTGATAAGGCAAATTTCTGCGTGCCACGAGCAACCTTTCAGCTCTCTTCATCACCAGAAAGATCTTCTCGTCTGATGCTCCGTTTTCATGAAATCCTCAACGTAGAATTGGTTCTTGTTACTGCTTTTTGTAGAAAGAGTACGTGAACAGTTTGCTGACTTCTAATTCGGCTGTGTCCTATAGTAACTGTACACTCGACGCTATTGCTTTTCTGTTAAACCTCTATCTGCCAACTGGAGACACTTTACGCCGCCTTGAACTAATCAGATCGATATCCCTCATATGAACGAGATCGGTGGCCTTCACCCTGTGGATCTAGGAATTCGACCACAGCACACAAGCCCTTTTTCGGTGGAATTTTCCTGGGTTTAAAATTACATTTACGGAAGTATTCTTGACACTGTGATTAAAAGTTTAGGTTACTGAACGGAATTCGTTTAGATATTTGATGTTATAGATGAACTCTCTTTTGTTGACTGAAAGGAAACAAGATAGAAAAAAAAAGATAAGAAAGCAAGATATGTTGCGGGTTCAAGAAAGGAACAGAATTTGATCGTAGTAAAACGGAAGGACATTTATTTTTAGGCAATGATTTACAGATTCTAACACTGCATCTCTTCTTCAAATTTAACAAAATATGAATACGTTGTTTTTCTGTTCAGCAATCGCGAGGTTGTTGTACAGCATACATTTACTTCCATAGAAAAACACACAATACAATACAACAGAACAGTAGCTGACGTTTCGGCAGTATCGCCTTCTTCAGAGCCGCTTTTTTACATGACTTCCAATGAGGAAGGTACTAAGAACAGCTGATTATAGTCGCATATGGTTGATCTTTTTTTTTCCAATGCCGAGGTTAATAGAAAGTCGAACCTGGGAACTCTAACAAAATATATAATGACGTGAGATATGTTGATTTGATGTTAAAAACGGACATTATCTTCACATACGGTACGATGTGACTCACATGGAGGTTATATCGTACCGCAAGAGTTGGCAGGTATTTCGTATCATTAAGGCTTTTTGTTCAGCGAAAAAGAGATACATTTAGAGATTGGTAAAAGGAAAACTTATAATTTCACCGCCACGGCAATTAGCACACTAGTGAATGGTCCGAAAACACTAATTACGTTCTACAAAGAATACTGTATAAAGAGACCTCTGATGGATGACGACTGAGCATCCTTGATGAGATTCATTTGGTTCAACAGAGAGACGGTTGTGTGCTTGGTGACAAATACATAAATACACTGTTTTCTTGGTGGGAAAACAAGTGGATTCCTCACAAGGTGATATCCCAATGTTTTGCATCAATAGCGTCTTGTACTGAAGTCTCATCTCTGATGATGACATCCACGAGGGGACTGCGTAAAGCAGTCCGAAGTGCCACCTTAGATGTTCGTCACCGAAAAGCCGACAAACATCTTGCCTGCATTTCCTATTCATAAGCTATTTATTGTTAAAAGCCCATAAAATCTAAGTGATTACGTTTCACAAAAAAGCGAAATCGTCGCGTTATATCAAAGATTAAATCGTAATTATGTTAGATAAATGTCTACACACACAAGTATAAATTAGCACTTTCATAACAATTAGTGTTTGTAGAAAATTGCCGGCAATTTTTATAACCAGATGACTGAAAGGAAACAAGATAGAAAAAAAAAGATAAGAAAGCAAGATATGTTGCGGGTTCAAGAAAGGAACAGAATTTGATCGTAGTAAAACGGAAGGACATTTATTTTTAGGCAATGATTTACAGATTCTAACACTTTGCATCTCTTCTTCAAATTTAAAAAAATATGAATACGTTGTTTTTCTGTTCAGCAATCGCGAGGTTGTTATACAGCATACATTTACTTCCATAGAAAAGCACACAATACAATACAACACAACAGTAGCTGACGTTTCGGCAGTATCGCCTTCTTC
>MQTX01000048.1:2062199-2185808 GCA_009735665.1 Angiostrongylus cantonensis
TGCTGAACCCTACTGAACACAATCTACACCTTAAGCCATCATTCCTATTGTTATATACAGTACGGTCATCCAGAGGGTAGAAGTCAATCTGAACGCAGTACAGGCACTTAACACAGCCTTCTAATTCGGCTGTGTCCTATAGTAACTGTACACTCGACGCTATTGCTTTTCTGTTAAACCTCTATCTGCCAACTGGAGACACTTTACGCCGCCTTGAACTAATCAGATCGATATCCCTCATATGAACGAGATCGGTGGCCTTCACCCTGTGGATCTAGGAATTCGACCACAGCACACAAGCCCTTTTTCGGTGGAATTTTCCTGGGTTTAAAATTACATTTACGGAAGTATTCTTGACACTGTGATTAAAAGTTTAGGTTACTGAACGGAATTCGTTTAGATATTTGATGTTATAGATGAACTCTCTTTTGTTGACTGAAAGGAAACAAGATAGAAAAAAAAAGATAAGAAAGCAAGATATGTTGCGGGTTCAAGAAAGGAACAGAATTTGATCGTAGTAAAACGGAAGGACATTTATTTTTAGGCAATGATTTACAGATTCTAACACTGCATCTCTTCTTCAAATTTAACAAAATATGAATACGTTGTTTTTCTGTTCAGCAATCGCGAGGTTGTTGTACAGCATACATTTACTTCCATAGAAAAACACACAATACAATACAACAGAACAGTAGCTGACGTTTCGGCAGTATCGCCTTCTTCAGAGCCGCTTTTTTACATGACTTCCAATGAGGAAGGTACTAAGAACAGCTGATTATAGTCGCATATGGTTGATCTTTTTTTTTCCAATGCCGAGGTTAATAGAAAGTCGAACCTGGGAACTCTAACAAAATATATAATGACGTGAGATATGTTGATTTGATGTTAAAAACGGACATTATCTTCACATACGGTACGATGTGACTCACATGGAGGTTATATCGTACCGCAAGAGTTGGCAGGTATTTCGTATCATTAAGGCTTTTTGTTCAGCGAAAAAGAGATACATTTAGAGATTGGTAAAAGGAAAACTTATAATTTCACCGCCACGGCAATTAGCACACTAGTGAATGGTCCGAAAACACTAATTACGTTCTACAAAGAATACTGTATAAAGAGACCTCTGATGGATGACGACTGAGCATCCTTGATGAGATTCATTTGGTTCAACAGAGAGACGGTTGTGTGCTTGGTGACAAATACATAAATACACTGTTTTCTTGGTGGGAAAACAAGTGGATTCCTCACAAGGTGATATCCCAATGTTTTGCATCAATAGCGTCTTGTACTGAAGTCTCATCTCTGATGATGACATCCACGAGGGGACTGCGTAAAGCAGTCCGAAGTGCCACCTTAGATGTTCGTCACCGAAAAGCCGACAAACATCTTGCCTGCATTTCCTATTCATAAGCTATTTATTGTTAAAAGCCCATAAAATCTAAGTGATTACGTTTCACAAAAAAGCGAAATCGTCGCGTTATATCAAAGATTAAATCGTAATTATGTTAGATAAATGTCTACACACACAAGTATAAATTAGCACTTTCATAACAATTAGTGTTTGTAGAAAATTGCCGGCAATTTTTATAACCAGAGTCCTTAAGGACCTCAGAACTTGAGGGCTTCGGAACTTAAGCACGTATCCCTACCCTCTTTAATGAAATGTTGCTACCTTGCACTGTCCTGTGGCTACTTTTTCAGGTAATAGGATTTTCCATAAGTTGGATTCAGTTGAAAGGTGAAATTATTTCTGTTTCGAATGAGTCATCGTGTCGATAGTGCTAACAATATCCCATTAATTACTCTAACGAATACTAGAAGAGCGAGTGTGGCGCAGTGGTTGGAGGCGCCACTGCGACACGCACGTGGAATGCGCCCCCGGCCCACCAAACCTTCCATCCCTCCGGGGTCGGCAAATTGGTGCCAGACTTGTCTGGGAGGATAGTAGCACTGGTGTGATACATCGGCAGGCCACCGCGAGTCATTGTAAAGGCCAGATTTGCATTCAATCACCTCCAACGATACTTAATGAAGTCGAATGCATGGCGCATCCCTCAGGGATTGATCAACGCCGAGAGCTTTACCCTTTATCCTTTAACGAATACTGGTAAAGCTTACTAGTTTTATCTCAAGTATATTGATGACAAAAATTTACAAATATCTCTATATACGTCATGTAACTGAGCTTACAAAGAGATTTCTGGATGATCAGTTGCCGAAGTTCTCTGGCCCTGTCAGAAATATGGCTATACCCACTTGGCCACTTGGACGGCTAGTCCTCACTGATTGTGCGGACTCCAACATATTCTCCACTTTTCGGAGTCTTGCTGGTTAAGCAGTCGTGTTTCCCCAGAGTCCTGATGTCAGTCTGGCCAAAGTCTACCTCGGGTCGTCACCACCACAATCAGTCGTATCCCCTGTGGATCAGAGTGAGATTTGCCACCATGCGACTAGTTTGATTCTGGGACGGTGGTGGATCCTAGCATAGGTTTGGAAATGCGGCTGGCTATACACAACAAACAAATGATATTTCTCCTCTTTCATTACTGAATTCTAAATAGTTCTTGTAAAAAAATAGACAATATCGCTTTTAAAGAAAATGAAAGTGAGATTCTACGCAACATCAAAAATTTCCACGCCTACAAATCTGTTTTTTCTAAAGAGACCTCTTTCTTCTATGCGCTTCTCTAATTCAAACAGGATTGTGCTGTGGTAAACTTCGTGTATAAATTCATTCACGACCTTCATTTTTATTCACATCTGAGACTCTTCAGCATTTTAAACACAGTGTTAAACAGCTGTGATTAGTTGAAAGATGAAGGATATTAAGATGTGACGACAGCTTTCCAGCAAAAGCCACTCGAAAAATCGAACCGGACAGCTCCTTCTTCGTGTAAAATGACCACGATTCTATTACGTTCGGCGAATTGATCTGTTCCTTTGGTTCCCACTTTGCCACGAAACTGTCGGGACGTGTGTGACGTAATAATTAGAGATGTCGTGCAATACAAGGATAGTCCTTCTCTCTATCCTTCCCCGTGCTCACCTAGCCTTCCACCTACCCGGAGTCGACAAAATAGTACAAGACCTATTTGGAAAGCAAGGAAAAAAAAACATCGACTGAATAAATCGGTAGACTATAGTAAGTCAATATAAGAATCAAATCTCCATTCAATCACCTCCATGATACTTAACGAAGTCAAATACACCCTGTATCCTTCAAACGTATATCAATACCCAACACTCTATCTCTTGCTATCCTATCTCTTGTTATTCTCTCATCACCAAACGTTCTGGAGTCCTTCTTTCATGTTACTTAGACCTAAGATAACTGTTATCTTTGAAAGTGAGCAAAAATGTCACCATTTTTAGCTGCGAGAAATCGCTCAACACTGACGCCCCTCTGCAGCATCGTGAAACGAAGCAGCGATAGAACTCTATGAGACTCGTCGTTCCGTGGAATTTCTAAATATTTTGGTCAAGTTCCAGTCAGTTCCTTCCTTTCATTTTTGCAAGCACCAGGATGATCCATCAAAAAATCTTTTGGTTACGTCACATTGTTACAAGCGCAAGGTGAGTTCACAAGGCGAACGAAATGAGGAACGTGATGACGTTAGTGTTAGCAACATGTACTCGATAGATATGGGGATGTATGAAGTGACCAATCCTCGCCTAATCATAACACGAAATGCCTGCAGAAATTAGTTAATTCTAGAAGAATGTGACAAGTATAATTAGTGTCGTACTTCCGAAAGGCACTGACGTCTGTGAACAGCACTTCCGTTCAGAGAACTAACAATTACTAACCAATAATGCAACGCCCGTTTTGAAGTCACCTAAACACCGAAAAAATGACTGCACATTATCGTTGTCGTATGATGACGAAAGAATGACGCCATTAAATCTGCATCAACACATTTCAGAACGAAGCAAATAATTACCTTAGGAATATTTACATTATAATTGCTCTATCATACTTCGCCTGCCTTTTGACTGCCCTTCGACATTCGTGTCGGGATAAGTATAATTAGTGTCGTACTTCCGAAAGGTACTGACGTCTGTGAACAGCACTTCCGTTCAGAGAACTAACAATTACTAACCAATAATGCAACGCCCGTTTTGAAGTCACCTAAACACCGAAAAAATGACTGCACATTATCGTTGTCGTATGATGACGAAAGAATGACGCCATTAAATCTGCATCAACACATTTCAGAACGAAGCAAATAATTACCTTAGGAATATTTACATTATAATTGCTCTATCATACTTCGCCTGCCTTTTGACTGCCCTTCGACATTCGTGTCGATCGTCGACGGTGGGTGCTGCTGTCGTCAGCCATCTGCGACTCTGAGCGGCTGTTCTTCCTCGGTGGAAGACAGGTGAAATAAGCGGTGCGGTTCTTAGAGAAGCCGTAGATCTTGTAATTATCGCTCAGATTTTCATCTTTCTGTTTGTGCTGTTGAAGTGTTTGACCCGGTATGTTGCGCATTGGTGTGCCCTTCCAGGCTCTGAAGAAGGCGATTCCGCAGAAATGTCAGCTACGATTGTGTTGTATGTGTGTTATTGTATGGAAGTAAACGTATGCTGTTTGACAACCTCCCGATTGCTAAAAGAGAAAACAACGAATTCATAATCCAATGCCGAGGTTAACAGAAAATCGATCCTGGGTACTATTACATGACATCATTGTTCTATTCTCACGCAAGAATACGACCGTGTGAAAACCTCACGAGCAGTGTATTTTGAACTCTGTTTTCCTCCATAGTTTTTAATTGCAGTCTTTGTTGCAGGTGTTCCGGGTTTAATAACAGCATTCGAGTTTTGCAGAAGTGATTACATGTTCTTTTTTCTTATTATGATAGAACGTCAAGTCAAGGCTTTTCAAGTCAAGTCAAAAGTCAAAAGGCTCATTGAAATATGGCGAGAGTACAAAAGACCGCTCTGTCTCACTTGTTTCGACTTACAGAAGGCCTCTGATTCAATTGAGATAGAAACAGTCATGGAAGCCCTTGAGGAGTCCCTACTCAGTACATAAAGATTCTTCGTGAGTTGTACAAAAATTTCACAAGCAAAATTTCACCATTCTACAACGATATTAACGTTGACGTCAAAAGAAGAGTTAGGCAGGGCGATACAATCTCGCCAAAATTATTTACCGCCACCCTCCAGAACGTCATGCGAACATTGGAATGGGATAATATGGAAGTGAAAATCGACGGTCGGCAGATACATCACCTTCGCTTAAAACACCAACGTGCAAACTTCTCGAGGCTTTTTGGATAAATGCCAAAAATCCTACATTAAATAGCGGGGAGTGCCCGGAGGTCACGGTGATCTCGCCCATACCTTCGTATCGATCGTTGATATGGGAAGGTGCAGTCGTCAGCCATGTGCGACTCTGAGCGGCTGTTCTTCCTCGGTGGAAGACAGGTGAAAAAAGCGGTGTTTTTTCGAGAAGCCGTAGATCTTGTAATTATCGGTCAGATTTTCATCTTTCTGTTTGTGCTGTTGAAGTGTCTGACCTAGTAAGTTGCGTATTGGTGTACCCTTCCAGGCTCTGAAGAAGGCGATTCTGCCGAAACATCAGCTACGATTGTGTTGTGTGTGCGTTATTGTATGGAACTAAACGTAGGCTGTTTAATAGCCTCGCGATTGCTGAGAGCGAAAGCTACGAATGACATCATGATTACATAGTTCTCAACTGCTTGCAGTGTTCTTCTGGCTTCTCTTGATTGAGCGCTATGATAAATTTGCGCTATCTCAATGCTCATTTTACGAAAGCTAAATCATAGACACTAATGCACACGTTGCATTGAGGGTAATTCATCTCGAATAAGGCACTGCATGCCATCCTCCAAGCTTTAAGAACACTTGACGCCACGAGGGTTCCACTTAGTTTTGGTAGGCGAACACTGAACAACAAAAGTATAATGAGTGAAAATGTTTCGTATTCTCTTCTCATGCCACATTTTTTTATTTCGAAAATTAAGTCGTAACAGACATATTGCCGGAAAATCCGTACTTGAAGTGACAAACAATTCATTAGTAAATAAAATAGCAATTAATTGCAGTTGTGAAGGAGAGGCAGACTAAATGTCAACAAATTCATGAACATACTGGCTTGCGATAAATAGGGATAAAGGATTAGGTGTTCGGCGGACATCAATCCCTAAGCGATGCGTCAGACAATTGACTTCATCAAAGATACACGAAGGTGATTGGATGTAGATGGCTTATAAAATGATTTGCGGTATAGTAACGATGTATCAAGTGCTACTGTCGAAAACAACTCTGGTGTTGGTATCGATTTTTCAACCCCGGAAGGATGGAATTTTTTGCAGTGGAGATCGAACCAACGACCGAGCCCATTGGAGACCACCTCTAAACATTGCACCAATGGCATTATTAATTCGATAACTCCTTGCAATTTCGCTGTCATTGCAGTAGTTTCGGAGTTAAGAACACCATATGCTTATAGAAGACCCTTTTCTTTATTGTATTAAGGGTTCGGAAGGGCAGCGCAGCGTTTAGTGGTTCCGTCGATCAGGAAGCAAAGGGGCTAGTTCGACGGCCTCCACCACGCTTTCGTCCAACCCAGGTGGGAACAGCTTAGTTCGGCTATCTCCGAGGCTGTAATAACAATCGATTCGACCAGCATTCTACGACAGCGCGAAATGTTCTTGTGGATGGATGATGTGGATGTGGACTGGATGATGAATGTGGATGATGAATGCGAGGAAAGGAATCGAATGCGAGAAGTGTTGCGATCCGCATAGTAGGTGTAATGACGGGACACGTAACACATAATTAAATCTATATGCACTAGATAGGCAATCGAAGACAGATCGGCAGATGGATGCAGGAGGAGGAGAAGGGGGAGGGGGGAGGGGGGTGAGACCGGAAACCGGAAACGCCATTTTTCACACTTAATGATTTACAAACAGGTGATTTGCGGCCTGGTTCATTCAATGGCCATTTGACTAACAATTAATTGTTATTTAATTTTAACATTCGTGCAACAAATGGCACCTACAGAAGCCAGGATTGTTTTCGTGGGTGGCCGGTAACACATGTAGAGGTCTTATTTTTTTTTACACTGGTTTATTTTGGCGCACAAGAATTCTTTCCTGTAACTTTTGCTGTCAATTGATGGCATGTCGAACATAGAAGTTGCGTTGAGCTTTGTTCGAGAAAAACTCTACTCTGCGCTTAGAAATATACAAAAAACCGTGCTTCCGAACGAGTTCAATAGCCAGAAATTTGGGTACTAATCGACGACTACTTCAATTCTAATTGCTACAGTGAATGATAATTACCTTATAGAATGTGCAAGTACGGAAACACTGAAATAAAGAACCGAAAGTTGCAAAACACATCCAAATGCTGAGAGTAAAGTGATTGCATGATGAGCTTTAGCAGTAACTTATAGTAAATAGAACGCTAAATATGACTAATACCTAAACAACGATAGAGAAAAGACTTTCCTATGATCCGTTCACCTTTACGACTCAAGAAGTCCTCTAGTTATCGAAAAATCATTCCTTACTCTCAAAAAAAAAAAGCCAGTAAATCCATAAGGGCTGGATCTTAGGCGTCGTTCAGACCCTAGTAAATCCAAGATAAAGCATAGTCGCAAGAGTTAACTGCAACGGCGAATCATGATTATTCTTCGGAATATGCGAAGTTACATATACCAGAATGCACCCAGTACAAGTTGAAAAACACTTTCAGGAGCTGACAACAATGTGTTTGAAACAAGCATCATAGCACCATATAGTTTCCTTGTCGCGTGCAAAAGCACCTCAGTGGGCAAAAAAGTACCCACCCCTGCACGTTCTAGAGACTCGTTGAGTATTATACCTTTCTTCAAAGCTTTTCGTGAAAAACTCTGACAATCAGGTCGGTGGTCTCACTGCGGCACGTTTCACATCCTGAAGAATCCAGTCACTAACAGCTCTTGTCCATAGGTTGTCGTTCATACGCATCACGTGCCCGCCTCTTATCTTCGACTGTCTGGAGTACAGAAGGGCTTCTCCAATTCTTGACCGTTGACGCATGTCAGAGCTTCGGAACCCATCCCTTGCTTGTGCGACACGAGATACTTCTAGCATTGTCCTTTCGACTACTCGCTCAATAACGCTGAGTGATCTTTCAACCTGCTCATGCAGCGACCAGGTTTCTGACGCATACGTCAACGTAGGAAGTGCTGTTGAGTCGAAAAGGTGAACACATAGTCGGCTGTTCATTGTTCTCTTCATTACATCCTCGATGTTTTTGAAAGCTCCCAAACACTCGTTTCCTTCTGCTTAGCTCTGGAGCTAAGTCGATCAACACGTTGATTTCCGGACCTAGATAGACGTAACTGGAGCATTCGGAGATATTCATTCGTTCATTTGAGAGTGAATGGGACATACGTAACCAATCCTTTTCTCATGGATGTTGTTTCTGTGATATTTAGATGAAGGCCAATCTTTCCATAGGCTTTATCAAACTCGGCAAGCATTCGTTCTAATTGGCTAATATTTGGTGTTACAAGAACAATGTCTTCAACAAAGCGGACATGATGTAACTGCCGACTATCGATTTCCACTTCCATATTATCCCATTCCAGTGTTCACATGGCGCTCTCGAGGGTGGCAGTAAATAACTTTGGCGAGATGGCAACGCCCTGCCTAACCCATCTTTTGACGTCCATGTTAATTTCGTTGTAGAATGGTGACATCCCGGTTGTGAAATTTTTATACAGCTCACAAAGAATTTTTACACGCTTAGTAGGGACTCTCTGACCGTCCAGGATTCTCATCACTACTTCTATCTCAATTGAGTCAAGTGATATTCACTTTTTATTTTCGGCCTTCTATTATTTTCATAGCAGAATAATAAGCGAAATACAACGACAAGATTGAACCATGCGGCTCCCTCGTTTAGCCTTTCTCTCAGCTAGTTCGATCGATACTAAAATCGATAGCGCTGACGGTAAGGATCGATAGAACTAGCTGAGAGACAGGCGAAACGAAGGACCTGCATGGTGTGGTGGTGAACGCGTTAATCACCGGAAAGGACAATAGCGCGTTCGTTCCCCACCATAGACACCTGCGGTCCAGAGTTTTGCAAATATCTCAGCTTCATTAAAGTTATATTTCGCAATATACCCTACCGTCAAAAAGAGTAGGCAGTAGACAAAAACGGTTAAGATTGTGATTATAACTGTGGCTTCACGTTTACTTCTGATCCTGGCGATTCTGCCGAAACGTCAGCTACGATTGTGTTGTATGTGTATTATTGTATGGAAGTAAACCTATGCTGTTTAACAACCTCGCGGTTGCTAAGAGAAAAAACGACGAATTCTCATTGTTCTTGAACAATAGCCCGGTCTTGTTGGTCTTCCACTGAGAAGGGGCTTTGCACTCAGACAGGTAACGTATAAACAGTCGAAAGAGTCGAGCCAGCGTGATTACGAGGACTGGCGGAAGGTTCTTCGTGGCTTAAATCTTATCCTATCTTGACCTGGTGCTGTTCGATTCTTTCACAGAAGAAAGAGCGTTTCGAATTTCGGAAGGGAAAACGCGTGGTGCGACATATCCATAAGCCTTTCACATATGGGAAGGGGGACGCGGCTATCGCAGATAGCTCAGTAGGAATCGTGAATGATTTCTCTATTGCTTTTCAGGAAACTGTAACTGTTCCGTCTGGGTGACGGAGTACAACCATCTCGGTATTGTAACTGGCAAAGCTTCGGTAGGCTTTGCGAATGCTTTTCCCAGCTTCTGCAGCTACGACCATTACTGCTGCTCTTCTCTCTTTAAAATCTTCTTTTATCGCTCGTCTGCATTGTTTCGCAAGTTCGGAAGTTAGTTTGCGGTTGCTTGCAGCTTGTGCGATTCCACACTGGCGTATCCGCTCGAGAGTTTCTGGAGACAGACGCCTCTTGGTAACTTTCGAACTCTCAGCTTTCATAGCGCTAACGTGAAGATGTTGAATGAGCCATTTTATTTCTTTATTATACATTTTACTTAAATCTGAATGAGCCATCGTATTTCTCGATCTATCGTCAATGTTACCGAGAACATCATCTTCCCCACAGCCGACTGAAAAAATTGTTGAATGGAATAAATCCCAATTTATTGTGGTTCCGCAACTTCGTTTTTTAAATAAACAGGCTTTTTTCTTTCCGCAAGAAATCAAATCTTGCGCAAACGAGGCGATGGTCTGATCCCATGTAGAATTTTGGGACAACAGCGACATCGGTGAAGCAAAATCTTCGATTTGCTATTATGTAGTATATTTGGCTGCAGTGCTATTCGCTGGAAGAGTCCCACGTTCAGTGTTGAGGGTGGAGCTTGTGCAATTTCGAGTGAGTGATCTCGGTCGTAATAATAAACTCAAACAGCCGCCCACACTGCTCGTTCCGTTCTAATCCGTGGGTCCCAATGTGACGTTCCTCAGACGTTCTCTGGGTCCACTCTTTGCGCTAAAATCTCCAATGCTGAGCTTGAAGAATGTATGGCTTTCTCTGCAAAACTTCTCCAAGTACAAAAGAACGCTTCGACTTTGTTTTCGGTTTAGTTTTACGTCGGTGCGTGAAGGAGGAAGACTGTCAAAGCCGATATTTAACCACATCTCTTCCGTAGTCAAAACCGATTT
Source organism: Angiostrongylus cantonensis (assembly GCA_009735665.1). NCBI lineage: Eukaryota > Metazoa > Nematoda > Chromadorea > Rhabditida > Metastrongylidae > Angiostrongylus > Angiostrongylus cantonensis. Next base: position 2,072,847 of record MQTX01000048.1, read on the forward strand.
CAATTGTTAGTTGCTTGGATGAATCTATGTTCATGGACAAACTCGTGTTGACGAGAACGCTGACGCCGCCGCCTCCTCTACTGTCGCATGTTCCGAAGAGCAGTTCTTCTCCTGTGTTATAGACGGCGTTTAATGGATAGCGTCGTCTCGTCTCCGCCAGCTCGGTGACGTCGTAGGTCCTTTTTGCTTGTATTATTAAGTCTTCTATTCTTTTAGCGAGGACTCAGATGCAAGTGCACATGCATTATAGGTCCGGGTCGTCACCTTATTCCTTCGCGATTAGGTATCCTAGAATGGGTTTGAAATTTAAGCGGTCTCTCTGGACACGTCCTACCTAAAACTGTCGAATCGGCGGCTCTTTCGGAATCAGAGGAATGAGGCCCGTTCCTTTTAGAGTCTTTAGCTTTTTCGACACCCACGTATAGCATGTTGAACTCTAGATGTGGAGGATGGTTATACTCACGGATAGCTTGCCAGTGGACACGGAGCTTATTTGTTGGAGACGTATCCTAACTGCCTCCCATATATTTTCCTGTCATTTGTTTGTAGGCTTTTGGCCGAAATGACTCGTCTTAGAATACAATCCGCATAAATTTGAACGCACCCACACACGCATGCATGAATACGCCTAGTATATACAGAAAGTATAGGCGAAATCGGCCCAGCAGAAACAGGGAGTCCATCCCCTGGATCCACCTGCGTCTTGGGAAGCAAAGGTCGCTCCGCGACTGACCCCCTATCCGCCACCTGGGGACGCGCCACGTAGCCTCGCGACTACGCGGCTCGAGATCCCTCACATGAGGGAGATCCTCGCATAACAGATAGTAACACATAGAGTTCACACCAAAAAAGCGATAAAGCAAAGTCTCTTATACGTTGAAAGCGGTCGCTGTTTTAGCAACGCATGGGTCATATGTGATTATCCACACAGTTGCAAATAACTTTAACCTACGAAGGACGTTCAGCCAACATGTTAAAATATAGATGAGAGAAAGCAGCATTTCCCTTCTTTTGTTTCCCAAACATTCTACCGATAAAGTGATAAGTAACGATTTCCATTTTACCCCTTGATTGCTCAACACTTCAACTAGTTTGGAACCGCGCGAGCTTCAACAAAGTCACAATAATGGTGAAATATTTGCAAAACTCCGACAGCAGACTTCTGGAGTGGAGAACGAACGCACTATTACCCTACCCGAAGGATAACGCGTTCATCACCACACCACAGGGGTCTTTCACTCAGCGGTGTTTTAACACAAAGGTGTTTTCAGTAATAACCCGTTAACGGCGTTGATCTGTGGAGCATAAATCTGCATTTAAGCCAAATAAGTTGAAGGTGCACTATGAAACAGAATGTAGTCACTTTTTATTTACTGCCTATTCTTTTTTCATAGTAGGATGTATGTGAAGGATATTTTGTGCAGGTTATTTTTTTATCGGGTTCAACGCCGATTTGCGCTCCCCAGATCAATCCCGTTAACAGGTGATTGCTGATAGCACCTATAAGTCGAAACACGGCCATGAGAAAGGCGAAGCGATGAAACCGCATGGTGTAGTTGTGAACACGTTAGCTCATGGAAGGACTAATAGCCGTTCTATCTCCACCACAGACGCCTGCGGTCCGGAGTTCTACAAACATATCGCGGCATCGTGGTTATATCTCACGTCATAGCCTACCATGGAAAAAATAGGCAGTAAATAAATAGTGACCATATCAACAAAGCTACTGAAAACGTAATACGACTGATGGGTGACAATCAGACAATGGTGTAACAAAGCGCACAAAACGAGCTAGGAGAAGATCATCATCAAATTCTCTCAGTATGTCGCTTGAAGCAGTTGTATTCTCAATCCTTACAGCTGTAACTAAGTTACAGTCCGGCCACTTGAGAGACCAATACGATTCAAAATTATGAAGAGTTTTCATCTAAGCTCTTCTAAACAAATGTTCACGAAAACGTACAGAAGTTGTCTATGTTCAGAAGATATCAGATGTGAACAGAAATCGTTCTCTGCGTCGTCTATTAATGGACAGCTGGACAGAGATTTCTTGTTGCCTTTTTATTTATCGCTGCTACTTACTACCATAAAAAGGGCGCGTGTGGGGCAGTGGTTGGAGGCGCCACTGCGGCGCGCACGTGAAATGTGCCCATGGCCCATAAAGCCTTCCATCCCTCCGGGGTCGGCAAATTGGTACCAGATTTGTCTGGGAGAAGAGCAGCACTGGCTCGATACATCGGCAGGCCACCACGAGTCATTGTAAAGGCCAGATATGCATTCAATCACCTCCAACGATGCCTAGTGAAGTCGAATGCATGGCGCATCCCTCAGGAATTGATCAACGCTGAGAGCTTTATCCTTTTATCCTTTATATATTTTGTGAATAACCAGAGTCATGAGAAAGAAAACTCACGATTGCCTAGCCAAAAGGCACAAAATTGTTTTTGAAGTCATCCTTGGTTTATCCTTTTACTTACTACCATTATCACATACGGTTAATCCTTATTCTAACACTTAGTTTCTATCACGGTCTGACGAACTTGTTAACCTGATGCGCTTTCTATTATGAAATTTGTTTCATTTAAAAACGATATCGTCCTCCGGTAGGGCCTCCGCAGCTGAGAAGGAGTCCGACATTTCCACTAGGAAGCTCAGCTAGAAGTAAATCATTACCGCGATCCACCACCGCTGTGGTAACACTCGCATGATGGCAAATCTACCTGTGATCCACAAATGCGGCGACTACCTGTGGTGGTGACGACCTGGGCGAGGTTTTGGCCAATCTGATCCCGGGGCTCCAAGGAACAACAACGGCAAAACCAGTAAAATTCCGAAACAATCCACGGATCTCCCTCATATGAGGGATCTCGAGCAGGTTAGTCGCGAGGCTACGTGGCGCGTCCCCAGGATCATAAACTGAGACTTATTCAACTCATTAGTCGGCTGCTGTCGTTCTCGACAACATCGACGAAGAATACGATCGGCTCATTCAACATCTTCACGTTAGCGCCATGAAAGCTGAGAGTTCGAAGGTCACCAAGAGACGTCTGTCTCCAGAAACTCTCGAGCTAATACGCCAGCGTGGAATCGCACAAGCTGCAAGCAACCGCAAACTAACGTCCGAACTTGCGAAACAATGCAGACGAGCGATAAAAAAAGATCTTAAAGAGAGAAGAGCAGCAGTAATGGTAGAAGTTGCAGAGGCTGGGAAAAGCATTCGCAAAGCCCGCCGAAGCTTAGCCAATTACAAGACCAAGCTGATTGCACTCCGACGCCCAGACGGAACAATAACAGCGTCCAGAAAGGCAATGGAGAAAATCATCCACGATTACTACTCAGATCTCTTCGATAGCCACGTCCATCTCCCGTCTTATAAAATAAAAGAGGATGGATATGCTGTTCAACCGATTCTCCCTTCTGAAATCCGACATGCCATTTCGTCGTTGAAAAATCGAACAGCACCAGGTCCGGACAACTACAGGTGACAGGTGACAGGTAGCCTTGATTTTATACTGTTAGAGTTGTTACTTACCTTTATCTGCTACACTTTTTAGATCTAAAATTGTATTGCTTTACCCATGAAAAGAAAAACAAATTAGCTCCGCAGAAATTCTCAAAGCACAAAACCTATAGCGATACATTCATGTTCAGATCTCAATTTGCTGGAACCAAAGCTAACGGTTAGGATTTAAACATTCGATTTTTCTCAGTGTTGATAATTTTTCGATAACCAGTATGCGCCAGGAATTGTAGACATGATCAACTCATAACGGAGAGTTTATTCTATCTATTGAAAGATAGGCATAGATCTACAAAACTCTTACCTGATTTCCAAAATTGTTTAGAATTAAAAATTCCGGAAAGAAGAAAAATGGCATCTGAATTTTTGAAACTCGAAACGAAATCCAAACAACCACAACATCATTGCCACATTTGAGGAGATCATCGTTTTCAAGCAGATCGCATATCGCTTGTTCAGTTGCTTTCATTCGCGAGTTATGAGCCGTGATAACAAAACTGAAAAGAGGATGTATGACCTCACCTCACAACGGTTTACCGCCTCATCATGGCTGGCAGGTGTTCCGGGGGGCCGGACTGCGATGCACAACGGGGGATTCGTGCCACCGGCAGGGTCTCCCAAGCTGAGAAGGAGTCCGGCGTTTCCATCAGGAAGCCTAGCTAAGAGTAAACCAATACCAGGATCCATCACCGTCCTGGTATCAAAGTCGCATAGTGGAAAATCTCCCTCTGATCCACAAGGGTTGCGACTCTCCGTGGTGGCGAAGACTTGGGGCAAACTGGCCAGGCTGACTTCGGGATTCCAGGGAACCACAATCGCTTAACCAGCAAATCTCCGATAAATGGTGATTATGCTGGGGTACGTACAACGGGTCCAGTGATAACGGACCGCTCAGGTATCAAGTAGCCAAGTGGTATCAAGTAAGTACTTCTGCACTCCATAAAGACAGGATTCCTTTTCGGTGAAGCGAGAGGATCTCCTGCATTAATGGTGAAGAAGTGCAGATTTTAATGGTTTCTATTTCAACAAGTAAAGTTCACTAAAGTTCGAGATATGCGACTTTAAATGTTGAAAGCAATCGTTAGTTTTGCATCGTGTGAATGAAAATTAACTCACGTCACAATTAACTCAACTACGGGGTTGATATATCTTCCACATACCTTCTTCAATTATGAACGAAACGCGAGGCTGATGAAAAACAAAGGAAAATAAAGAATTTCAGATCCACAAACGCCATTACCGAAATGGTTAGAGATGACCAGAAAGCCGCACGCTGTCTTTGGTTTGATCCGATGCCATGAGCAAAGCAATGGTTTGGTCGATCCGGGTTCAGCAAATTAAAACAACCATCGAGATAATTCAGCGCTCTCACCAGTGTTTTCGCGCTCCATCGGTGTTGGCGCGTCGCGTTGTCGCGCTATCTGGCTCTAGGTAATGTCCTCAAAATATTTCTTACCTGATTACTTGGTATTGTTATGGTGCGGTCCATCCAAGAGGAAGTGGTCCTTGTAAATATTCATTTTGTGACTTTTTTGATGACAAGATGTACATGAACATTCGTGCATTGTCTCCGTCTTTTGTCCGTTTTGTTTGCTTCTTTCACTTGCTCTTTGAGGGTGTTCTTTTCCGTATTCTTTCAACTACCAGTATTTAATTTTCATGAGAAAGTGCACTCTCTTTTGACCTGTACTGAAGGCGCCTGGGTACTGACGGAAGGATCAGTATGGCTTCTGAGGAGATCGACATCCGTCGTCATCGATTCCCGTTCTGCATTGTTTGGACTCCACTTCCCGTACTCACGTTAGCTCTCTACAGTCTCGATGCTTTTCTACCTCTTATCTGTTTTCGATTTAGATGGATCTTTCCTTTAATCGGTCATATGGGGATTGCAACCAGTAAAGGAATTATCCGTGATTTTGCTGCTAGCTACTACGTTGCGGTTTGTTGTTCGTTGTATTTAAAGTTAACACTTATTTCCTTGGGTGCTCGGGTGGCACATCCTCACTGGTTGAGCGGGCTTCAGCATAATCTCTATTCTTCTGAGCTTTGCTCGTTTGGCCATAGAATTTCCCTGGGGTCCCGTGGTCAGTCTAGCCAAAGTCTGCCCCAGGTTTTAGAGTTAACATACCCATAAGAGGAATTCGCTCCTTTCTTGGAACTTGTTTTCGTTTTTCATGGACTTTATGTTCATTTTCACAGGAAGATGAGATGGGTTTTGATTGGCCGACAATGTACTGGAGGCTTTCGATAGACTCCGTCGAAGGTGGCGTGGAGGCCTACGATAGAGCTATCCAGGAAGCATCTGATGTCTATAAAGGTAGAATGGTGAGGAGGATGTGGAATATTGTTTTTCTGTATACTGTGCCGTCTTTTCTTTCGCTCTCTATTTTCCCGAATCCGGAGATTCTTCCCCGTTCTCTCCACAAAGACTTTTACCCCTTTGAGGTCGGCAAATTGATACCAAACTTGTCGGAGAATAGCAGCACTGGCTCGATACATTGGTAAGCTACCGCGAGTATTTTTTAAATCACCTCTAACGATGCTCACAGAAGTGGAATGCTTGGCGCATCCATCATGGAATTATCAATGCCGAGATCCTATTCCTTCTATTTAAAAGGGAATTATCAATGCCGAGAACTTTATCCTTCTATTCTTTTTCTGCTTTCGTAGGAGCCATTTAAAAGTTCGAACATTTCAGCATAACTTATGTTGTGATAACTGCCATTCTCACGTTGCCCTTGCGCTAAATTTGATGCGTTATGGAGGTCATGACAGATGGAATATGGTGAAGCTTGGCTTCTACATTCTCGTAAAAGGAAAATTCACAGGGTAATTCTGGGGGTTTCCTCATCTTGAAGCTCTTTTGTCTTATTTATGTTTCACAAATATGAAAAGTACTTTATTCCATCACTTATTTTAGGATTGGTGGATTTCTGAAACAATGGGGACTTTTCATTCTTATGTGCGTAGCTATAATTTTCGTGATAGTTTTCTTATGAACATTTTCCACATTTGCCTTAAGAATTCTGTGAAACGCTCACAGAACGGTCTTTATAGTCATCAGTCCCTGTATTAGTGATATGGCTGTAAGTTTTTATGCTTGGAAGGTAATTTTCTAGTGCGATTCAGTTTTACATCCGCTTCTTTTCTGAGATTACTGTTTTGACAGCTACTGAAGAAAAGAAGTACAGAACACAGATCTTATTCAGGCCATGTGTTAATGAAGATCTGAACTTGATTTAGGACAGTTTAATAAATCATTCTTCCGTGATGTTAGTGTTGAAGTGAATGGGCTTCTTTATGCCCCTGAACTTGTCTTACTTTCATTCATGACTTTAACCTTGAAAGTTAAGTACAGTTCTTTGTTTTAAAATCAGGAAATAAAATGGTTCGTCTAACGGTTGAGCTGATTGACAACGCACCGCAGTTCATCAACACTGTTCGAGAACGGGAACTGAACTTACGTGGTTATAAGATACCTGTTATTGAGAACATGGGAATCACAAAGGTGAGCTCCTATCAAGCTTCACCAGTCAGTCTTCTTTGAGCGTCTTGATTTTTTTTTTTAATGTTCAACCTTTTCTTTTCAATCATGCTGAGATGTTGCAGGATCAATTTGATGTCATTGATTTAACAGATAATGACATTAAGCGACTAGATAATCTGCCACTGCTGAAGCGGTTGCATACTCTCTACCTACACAATAACAGAGTTCAGTAAGTTTTTGTCAGTGCTCTATATGAGGTCATTTTTGAGGCATTTATATGTGCTTATGAACTCATCTTGTTGAGCTGATGCGAAGTCGTTGTTGTTGCTATTGCTGTTGCTGTTCTTGTTCTCGTTGGTCGGTAGCTGACCTTTTGGTGATTTCGCCTTAGAGCCGTGCTGTTGCTAGTGGGACTGCCCTTCATGCAACATCACAGCTCTAAGGATACCAAAGTCGCCAAATCAGTCATCGACCAACAGCAACAGCGGCAACAGCTTGTACAACCTGGCATTAGCTCAACAAGCCCATTTCATTAGAACATAAATAAATATGTCGATTATTTATGCCGAGGTCTGTAGAAAATCGGTCTTTTGGATTTTTAAGATAGTTTTTATTATTCTGGTAGTGACATTCTCTGAGAAGTAGGTCGTGCCCATATTCAGTTATATTCAACCCGATATTGGTGACAAGCTACCAAACTTGAAGATTCTCGCCCTGACGAATAACAATATTACGGAATTGGGCGACATTGATCCACTAGCAAATTGCAAGAAGTTGGAATATGTTACGTACGTATTTCTTTTGCATTAGCGCTAAGCTTCATCCTGTCCTTATTGTTTAGTTTCTGTAACATCTTTCTTTTCAGTTTCATAGGAAATCCCATAACTCATAAGACAAACTATCGCGCTTACATCATCTACAAGCTGCCGTCTGTACGTGTTGTTGATTTCAAGCGTATAAGGCTAGCTGTAAGTTCTTTCAATAGAAATATTAATGTAGTCACTTTTTCACTTGCTGCCTATTTTTGTTTGGCAGGATATGATGTGAAATACAACTACAATGATGCTGAGATATTTGCAAAACTCCTGACCACAGGTGTCTGAGATGGTGATGAAAGGGTAATAACGAGGTTCGGTCTACGTCGCAGACTCCTGAGGTCCGGAGTCTTGCAACAAATATATATCAACATCGTTGCTGAAATACTAAATCTTTTTCGGTATGTATATCGACTGAGTTTTCAACAACATTTTACTTATAAATTTTATTGAGCTTGAGGTAGGTAATGCCACTCCCATACTGGTAATGTTATTAACAACATTTGCCACTGTTTATGGTATGTATATCGACTGAGTTTTCAACAACTTTTTTACTTATAATTTTTATTGAGCTTGAGGTAGGTAATGCCACTCCCATACTGGTAATGTTATTAACAACATTTGCCACTGTATAGTTTTTGTTGAAGATCTGTTGTTGAGTTTTGCGTGAAAAAATCAAACTCTAAACGTCATGTGGCGTACAGACTTATTGATTGAGTGTAGGGACATTTGTTCTTGAAAATGTTGAAAGTTTAGGAACGTGAAGCAGCGCGTAAGTTGTTTAAAGGAAAGCGAGGTCAGAAAGCTCGAGATGCTATCAAGCGTAGCACCAATGCTCCTCGTGAAATTGAGAGTGGTGATAATCCTAGATTTAATGGGTCAACTCTATCAGCGGAGGACAAAGTGAAAATACAGGTATGTATTCTGCCTTATCATTCATATATCAATGTTTTATCCATTTTGTTAGTATTGAAGGTGATCATTCTGTCACCAACGGTCCAGTGATCTTTTCTAAACCATCGATAATCTACTGTATGTCATTGTTAATTTTCTGATACCTAAACTTTTAAAGAATGCCATCGCAAGCGCACGATCATTGGCAGAAGTCGAGTATTTACAATCTGTTTTGGCTAGCGGTCGAATTCCTGAAAAAGGATGGAATAGGCAAATGCTCCTTCCTACTGACGCCGCGCCACCTATTCAAAATGGACAGTAAGTATCTCTGTCGTTCATTTGTTTTCCTGATTTTGCTTTCTTTTTTTCCGAACCTTCGCGATATTTTTTCGATATTCGCAGTGAATTGGTATCCACACCTGAATGAGTTAGATTACTACTTTTCGACGTTTAAAAGAGAAACGCCTTCGACAGATCATCTCATGCTTCTCATAGTTGTTTACTCAAATGGTCATGAGAAACTACTTCGTTTCACTGTGATGAATTTCGAGATAATTTCTAGACCGTCGTTGCCATATCTCTGCTTAGCGCTCTGACCCTGGACCCGTTTTATACTTCTGTTAAGCACATATCAGCTTGTTTTGGATTCTGTTAATTTTAACAGAAGGCAGTGAAATCTGTGTATCCTTACCAGAGCAGTAAAAGTTGGGTTACCCAATCGTTATGGAACGAGGTGATTGTACACATATTTGGCACAGGTAGTGACTTTCAAGGACCTTCTTATGTACCGAATCAGTGTTTTTTATCCTTCTAGACAAATGTACCAAATTCTCGCTCTCGGAGTGATGGGAAGTTTGGTTAGCTTTGATGCTGCTACATAAGCCTATATTTCTCCAATCATATGTTTTGGACGCAGTTTTTGAAGACCATCGGGTGTTTTAGAACCATCAAAATCATCGCTGTGTTGAGAAAAAAAGCTCTGGAATAATCCTAATCTTGGTTTTTTTTAAATCAGTAATTAAAGGCTATCTATCATAGGTTCGTTCCCGAAGTGGAAACATCAGAGTATCCTGTTGCTTCAAATAGTAGTACTGCACCATTGGGATATGGACAATCACATGAACAGAGTGTTCATGGATACGAGAATACAGAACACTCACTACCAACAGTAAATGGAGATGATAACGGACATAATACGATGGAGGCGGATACAATGGATATTGACGACGATCAAGAAGCATAAACGTGGTTTCCATTATGATCGTGTTAGCATAAATTCCATGTTCTCCTCCATTGTGACAAGTTGTCCCAATTTTCTGAATCAGATTAGTTTCCGAACTGGCTTTCATTTTTATTTCGTCAATGTTTTCTTCATGAGTGTAGGGATTCCAGCGACATATTTTGAGATAGCGTCTATCGACGTCTTGTTACCGTTTCAAGCACATCTCTTTACCTTTTCCTATTTTACTACATCGTTAATATTGGTCTCTGGGCTGGGTGCAAGCCTTTCGTCGTTATTTGTTTGTTTTCTTCATAAATGTTCTCCTTATCGATTTTTGATAGCGGATTATTCTTCGTTTGGCAAATGTTTTAGAAGTGAATAGCAGCGTTTTTATAGTTTTGAAAGCGAGCGGTTGTGGATTCTTTGCATAACTTCTGCTCTCTATTGCTGTTTTATGAATATTTACCTTATTCAACTATTGCCTCAGTTGAAGTAGGGTTGTAAAGTTCATCATGTATTAAAACGCGCTATGTGACGAATGCCACACAGAAAATTTCGCCTCTGGATTTGGTTGCGTCAAATCTATAGTACTGTAAACAACTTCTGAAACTTGCAGTTGCGGAAACCCACTGCAAACTATTAAGAAGATTTGGACATTCTTGTAGTGCATACCTGAAGGTTCTGAAAATGCGCTATAATGTTTCAAATCGACTTTCTTTTAACCTTGGTATGACTAGACAGTATGTATTTTTTTTTCTTGGTAAGCTTATACGAGCTTGATAAATAGGCTTTATTCAACTAAGATTACGATGTCTTCGTCATCAACGGAGCTGATGATTTGAGTCGAATGGTACATCGTTGTTCGCGATTTAGCGAGACAAACGTCGCGGATTATCAGAACTGTAATGTACACATTTTGGAAAGCGTCCAACTATAGCTTTCGCTCTCTTCGCTCAGGTGATGCATTATCTATTTTTCCTATCCCTTATTCATTTCAGATGTTGCTCTATCATTTTTATGAGCTGTCTTCTCACTAAGTCGGAAATTTGACAGTAATATACGAAGCTGATTCCTCTTCTTTGGTCTGGCTTCGTTTTTAGAAGTGGACGAATTCATAAATTTAAACGACTCATATATCACAATACTTTGGTACCTGGATAACCTGTCTTCACTGGTTATGCGGGCCCACAGAATATTTTCCATTTTTTCGGTGTTTTCCTGATTTAGCCATTGTGGTTTCCTGAAGTCCCGAAGATAACCTGGCCAAAGTCTTCCCCAAGTGGTCACTACCACAGATAGTCACCGTCCTTTTGGATTAGAAGGAAATTTGCCACCACACGACTAGTTTCACACCAGAGCGGTGGTGGTATTGATTCACTCCTAGCTGAGCTTTCTAATGGAAATGCCGGACTCCTTTCCAGCTTGGAAGATCTTGCTAGGGGACAAATCTCCCAGCTGTACATCGAAACCCGACACCCAGATACACCTTCCAGCCATGATGAGGCGGTAAACCGTTGGAAGGATTTCACAATACAGGTGCCAATATATTCACTGCGATTCTAAAATGTGCAATAAAGACTAGACAGTTATACCTCTCCTTAAGTCGAATAGATTGCATTTCAGATGTTACATTTTGAGTAGAATTATTTTCACGTAAATCTGATATGTAGTTGCAATGTAGGCAGTAAGTGATGCGAATTGCACTCAGTGCATGCCACGAGCGGAGGGGAGATAAGCTTTGAGTCGGTCCTTATATGTTGAAGACATGGGTATTATCCTCTCGTTATTTCCTTATTTTTCGAGGCGGCTGCTCATCGACCTCGACAACACCTGTGGAGTGATTGGTTCTCCACTAAATCTTTGGAAGACGACGTTCATGCGAAGCGGATTCCTATGAACAGTTTATGTAAAACTGAATGAATTGCTCGAAATCCTACATTTACGTATAGCTGGATCGAAAAGTCAACATGGTGAAGAAAAATTAGTTATAGAGCAAAGCATGAAGAAGAGAATGGCTTGGAGTGTTTACAAAACGCTGCGAAGATGTAATGGAGACAAAACACATCCGGTTCTAGTGCCATCTTTTTAGAGCAGAAAATATTCTGTAATGTATGGCTTGAGAGCCCAGATGCCACGTAGTCGTAATGAATGGTCCTTTAGCACTAACAAACTTTACAGACAGTCGCCGCCTTTGTGGATCAGAGGGGAATTTGCCACCATGCGACTAGTTTGGCAACAGGACGGTGACGGATTCTGGCATTGGTATACTCTTAGTTGGCTTGGGAGCCCCTGCTGGTGATGAATCCGCCGCTGTACATCGGAACGCGTAACCCAGGAACACCTCTCAGGCACAATGAAGTAGTAAACCGTTGGGAGGTCAGCAGTGACCAGCAAAATATAATTCATTTTCAAGAATGATCAAACACATTGTTCTAGACTTCACTATTTATTGGAAGTTCTTGTAGTGTGACAAAGCTAAACATGTAATAAATTCCTTTTTGATAAAAATTTCTATGCAACAATACGATAGTGTCGAAGTTGCAGCAGCAAAGTTCCGTTGAAAAGAGCTGCATTAAGGACCTGAGTGAACAAAATGAGCTGAGGTCGACATAGTAGGTCTTACAGGTGCCTGCTCACAAGCATTCACAACAAGGTTTAATTACAGTTCACACGAGAACGAATCTTCGGGAATGAAACTTCAAGTTGGAAATGAGATCTTTAGGTTCTTTCTCATTGCAATGTCATTGAGCACCTGAAAATAAGAACACTAGGCTAAATATTGTTAAACTGAAGGATTTCTTATTGCTGTAAGGTGACACTGACATCACTAACGGTCCTTCGACTCGTCTCAGGACAGAATGCCCACATAATAACCACAAATACAGCGGTAGGAATAAGAAACATGAGCAACGACTGTGCGCCAATCTGAAAGCAAACCCTCGTTTTTTCATTTGTTCATTAGCTTTTACCATTACATTTATCTTTCTTTATTCAAAAAAAAAATAGAGAAGAAATAACTTGTGAATCAGAATTAATGGATCTGTAGATAGTTCGGGATATTTCGATAATCTAAGATACGGCCCTACTAATTTCCAAGAAGTTTCTCAAATACTCCAACTTCAATGGATTCTGGATCCGTGGAAAATTCCGACATTGCTTTTAGGCGATGTTTGGACACGTTCAAAAATTTAAGTAAGAGTGGATTCATTCTTATGCACGTACAATGTTTGCAACTGGAAAGAATGCGAATTCGACGGCGATCTTCGTGACCGCTTCGCAAACTGTGAGAATCGAAACCGATGAGACGAGCAGATTCCTGGGAACGAGCTCTGCTGCATAGAATCGTGATATGGAGCCGATACCGCACGCCGTAGTGAGCAGAAGACATGACAACCCAATCAAAGTGATCACCTGAATCAGCACATTTACTAAGGCATTCTGAAGTACAGTAGTACCGGAAGGTAGTTATATTTTTAATTCTAATGTACTGTAAAGCACTACCACAAAAAGCAGATGTTTTATAAAAGAGAAATTTTGGCTAAGTCTGTCAGTTTATTCAAGAAAGGACATTGAATCTGTATGTTCAATTGAATTACACCGCAATGAACAGTGAACTATTTATTACTTTTTTATTTTTTATATGATCCGTCTTCACGTCTACTGTGTGAATCCCAGACCATCCCAGATTCGATTCGTTTACACGCATCCATTATCCATGAAGATTTTCTAACTTTACGTGTGCTTTCAGTTGCTACTCGAACATTTTCATTTCATCTTCAATGTTGCAGAGTGGTGATCAAGCAATTCTCCTTGCAGTCCTGAGATAGGCGGGCTGGAGCGTTCCCAATTGGATTGCAGAGAGTGATTTTTTTCCCGAACAGGTCCACTATCAATTTGCCGACGCCGGAGGGATGAAACGCTTAGTTAGCGCGGAGCGGAATTGAACTAGGACCGTGATAGTGATGGCCGACATCATTACCACTGTGCTATCCACCTCGCACTTATTACTACAACGTTTATTCCAGAATCAATGTCACAAATGTGCCGTGAAAATAGAAGTACAGAGGTTACAATATATTAAAAATATACGAATTTCCAATTAGTTCCTTCTGGTGACCTTTGTTTAGTGCTTCAATGAGTAAAACGTCTCCTCGAAGTTCTACAGTTAATGAAAGACTGGACCAGCAACACCTGGATTTACCAGGTCTTATCATCTAATGGACGCGTATGGCGACAGGCCTCGTACAGTACACACGTGGAATCGATCCCCACGGCCATCGCCCGCCAAGCCTTGCATCCCTCCTGGGTCGGCCAATTGGTACTAGGCCTGTCTAGGAGGATAGCAGCACTGGCTCTACACATCTGTAGGCCACCGCGAGTCATTGCAAAGGCCAGATATGCATTCAATCACCTCCAGCAATACTTAATAAAGTCGAATGCATGGCGCATCCCTCAGGGATTGATCAACGCCAAGAGCTTTCTCCTTATTGTATCGAATTAGTGGCAAGGTGGCAAATTTCTCTATGATCCATATGAGGCGACGAGAGCCTGTGGTGCTGGCGATAAAGGAAGGCTTTGGCTCGGCTGACTTTGAGACTCCGGATAGCTACAATGGCTCAACTAGCAAAGCTCCAGTCTTAGTACTTTGCACGCTGTACGCCCGTTTCTACGCCGTCGGACGGTAAGACAACCACTGAGAGATGATCAAATCTGGGGATACACAGGCTCTCATCGGAAAGAGAGATACGAGTACGCCCACGAGAAGCCATGGGGACAACTTTTCTCTCTGAACCTATAGAACAGTGTCTTCAGATGCCGACCTTCATGCCCTTCATAAGGTCCTCGCTCACATTAAATTCCATGTGGTCGAAACCACATCAGGCGGAAATCAGGAAGGCCTCCATACGCCAATTTGACAACGAAACCTTTGTCATTCGTGGAGGGGAATTTTTGTCTTACGAAATGTCGTGGGCGCTGGTTTTCTCGTGCACCCGTCTATTTCCTATCTACTCACCTCATTTGAAATCCTATCACCGCGCTTGCCCATTATTCTTCGCGAGCTAAAGAAATTCAGTATCAACAACTATTGCTCATCAACTTGCACTGCTGCTGTGAGCAAAATGGGCCTCTTCTACAGTTAGTTGGAAAAACTAATCTGCAATCCAAAAGACCGACTTTCTATAAACCTCGGCATATATAGTTGATATATTTATTTATAATCTTATAAACTGATCTTCTTTAGCTGGTGAGAGGTTGGTATATGTCTTCGTTGTCATACCAACCTCACACCAGCTAAAGAAGATCAGTTTATAAGGTCATAAATAAATATAATCAGCAATCCTTCTAATCCTGCTATAAGTTCGTTATTGAAGTTCGTTATCGTTATATTTATTGCCAGGTTACGAAAAATGAGTATGGGATAGGAAAATTCCTAATTAGAGATAGAAGTGAGTATGAAAACCCCGTCTTGTAGCACTCCTATCCACTGCATGTCTCTTCCATGGGTACTCATTTGTCAGGAGAATAGAAAGTCGCCGATGGAAATAGAAATCTCCTATGAGCACTACCCATGCGGAAATCGAATGCATTTTTACGAACAAGAAATAACTCCTCTTTGTCACCTAAATGGTACCTGGATTTAGTATTTAGTGCTAGCTCCGTTTGCTGCCTTTTCGGTGCGAAGATTCGACTCAACCATAAGCTAGAAAAGGACTTTCGTTATCGCCCAAGAAAAACGAGGCAAGTCGTGTTTTATAAGGACATTCTGAGTAAAATACTCCCATCAAATTGCTAAGAGATAAAGAAAGACCCAAACAATACAAATTGCTTCTCGAAGGACTGAAAATGTGCCGAATCCGCCTCGATCCCTCAAGCAAGGAGCTCAAACTATATCTCCATTACCATTAAGAGTTTGATCGAAAACAGAAGGAAACTGAAGCTTGGTCTTACAGCAACACACCTAACACGGCTGATAATAAGTGCCAGCTGCAGAAAATTTTTGCAGGATTCACATCGGCATGCCCAGAAAAGCTATTGGAAGCAGCTCCAAACCGACGTTGTTTGAAGATGTGAAGTCCGAATCTATGCGACTATAGTGTTCCACTATCGACCTTGATGAACGAATGTGGCACTGTAACAATATCCCGTCATGACATGGAACTGATAGCGAAATAGTTCTATACCAATCTTTTACACTCCACAACCCCGCATCGAACCCTGAAATTCCCGCAAGAAAACTGACCCGGATTCTACCCTCCGAAATTCGACTTGTCGCAGAAGACATGAAGACAGCCACAGCTCCAGGTCTCGGTAGTATCACCGCCAAGTTACTTCGAGATGGAGGCCGCAAATTACATGTATTTCTCGCAATCCATATGACATCTTACCTTCAGAGAGAGAAAATCGCAGACCAGTGGAGGACATCGTGCATGGTCATCCAATCCAAGAGCAGTGATCGGGACGACTTTCATAAACATCGTCAGATATGCTAAGATTTTTTGTCCTATTGCACACGTCAACAATTTTGAACAAGGCATTACCAGTCGAGCAAGTAGGGTTCTAACAGGGATTATACTGTGTGACCACATTCAAACCATGTCATGAGTCATAAAAGTCTGTCGATAGTACCATCTGCCTCTTTTCCTAATCATTATCGATTACGAGAAAGTGCGTAAAATCGATGAAATCTTGTTAGCGTTCGTCGACCAAGGAGTGGACCCGTCCCGCATACGAAGATCGCAAGGTATCCCGCAGGTCGCAAGGTATCATCTTCTACGCTGTTTCAAATGCGATTTCAGGTCAAAAGATGCCATGGTCACGTGTGGTCTTGAGTTGATCGTTCCAGCAGTGTCTATCATTGAAAAAGTAGAGTAAGTCCGACTTTTTAATTGCTGTCTACTATAATTTTTTAAGGCGTAGTGTAATGCGAAATACAACCACAATGATGCTGCGATATTTGCAAAACTACGAACAGCAGGTGTCTGCAGTGGGGAACGAATGCGCTATCAACTTTTCCGGGGACTAACGCGTTCACCACCACACCAAGAGGATTCTTCGTTTTGTCTGCTTCTGGGCTAGTTCTATCGATCAGTGCCATCAGCAACCCCCCGTCAACAGGATTGATCTAGAGAGCCACATCGGCATTGAACCGAGTTAAGCTGAGGCTGCAGTTGAAGTCACAGTGGTAACTTTTTATTTGCTGCCTACTACAATTTCTCACAGCAGAGTATAACGAAAAATCGAAACACGATTTTTCTAATTTTTTATTTATGTCTATACGACCCGTCACCACATCTACCGCGCACATTTCAGCAGTTGCATTCAAATCGTTTTCCTCGCATTCATCGTCTATAAAGGTTTTTGAACATTTCCTATGTTATTTTGGCTGCTGCTTGAGGATTCCATCTTCCTTGTGAATGTAAGAGAATGCTGGTCGACTCGATTTTCTTTGGAATTTTGAATCTTGGAGATAGCTGAGCTACCGCGGTCCCACATGGATTGGGAGCGGAACGCTGAGGAGTGGATCAAGCCAGACCCTTGTTTCCTGACGGACTACATCATTGACCACAGCCTTACTCTCCTAACATGCAAATTAAATAGAAGACATTCTGAGGACTGCTGAATAGCTTATCACCAAAATGTCTTATTTATCTGCTAAGTATGGTCTTAAAATAGCGCAAATTTCAATTGGTACGTCGTAGAGCCCAACGGCTCCTAATTTGCCAGTGGTCCCACATATCAAATTTAACTTCGGATTGCTTGCTGAATTGGTGCTGATCCTATTGATTTGTCTTTTTTTTTTGTAGACACATATATAAACAACAAACAAACCTTCCAGCTTGGTCCAATTTCAATTCCTATAAGCATCGTAGTCAAAGAAATAAAAGAAATAGCTGTGGTCGAAATCATTAACGGTCTACGTCCCAAGCGATCCACGAGAAATACCGGCACCAATGTGAAGGGGATTCGTAGCAAACCTAAAATTTAGTGGTTTTAGAGGGTAATCATTGAAAGTGTGCAGAACCTCAATTAAATTTTATGTATATATATAAATATATATATAATCTTCTTTACATATATGCTTGACCTTTATATATGAACTCACTGGTGATGAACGTGCCGTACAGAGCGTACTGATAGTTCCAACCTCCCATATCATAGAGTAGGAAGGTGCTGAACGCTCTCAGACATCTGGCTCCAGTGAAAACATACGCAATCTGAAATTCATTATCAGCAATTCCATTTCTGGTTTTTTAAGCGTAGGCCAGCTGAGTGTGCGCTATAGAATCCTAGCAAATATTTTTCAAAAGTGTCATGATAATAGAAAACTCTAGACTTACCCTACACCCTACGCCAACCCTGATTCTAGTGTGATTGTAAAAAAGAGCTGCAGTCAGTGTCTAACCTTTTCTCCACTTCCTACATTTTTCGCATTAGGATATTATATGAAATACAACCACAACCATGCAGAAGTGTTTGTGGACTTTAAACATGGTACAGTGAATAACTCCTGGGCCTACAGGCGCGGATTCGTACCTGGCCTGTCAGTAATGACCGAAAGTTGTGCAACACGTTTTGGAAGTTGATTATTGGTAAGTTCTTCGGAGCTCACAGAACAATAAACCACTGATGAATGACAACAGAAAAAGTAAGAAATCAACGAAGTTACGGTGTAAAATCTCACCTTAACCATCACACCAATCCAAGCAGCTTGACGATATACTCGAGAATATGCATCGTTAGCTTTCCAAGGCATGAAAATCACTGTGACCGAATGGTAATCTGTCTGGATGATGGCATAATTGGATTACAGAATCATCATTGGTTTACTCAGAACGCTTATTTCTAGTTCTGATGTTTGAGTATTTCATTTTCTCATTTTAAACGAGAAAAAAACCATTTTATACAGGTGGTACTATTCAGTTCTTCTAGAAATAACGAAAATATATTATTGCTAACTTGAGTCGTTAGTATAATGTATTGTTCAATAAGGTCAACAGGTCGTTAGCTCAGTAAAAGGATAAAATTGCCGGCGTTGATCAATCCCTGAAGGATGTGCCATGAATTTGATTTCACCGATCACCGTTTGGAAGTGATCGAATGCATATCTGGCCTTTACATTGAGTCGCGTTAGCCGACCCATATATCAAGCCGATGCTGCCATGCTCTCAGACAAGTCTAACACCAATTTTCCAACCCGGAGAGATGGAAGGGTTGGTGAGCCTTGAGTGCGGGGATTCATTCCATGTGTATGGCAAGGCGCCTCCAACCACTGCGCTACACTAGCCCCTACGCATTAGCTCAGGACATTTTAATAATCACAAACAAGTAAAAAATTTTATAAAGTGGACGCCAAGTTGGTCACTCACCTTCGATTTTGTTTTCTCATTCTTTTTCGCTATGCTTTCCTCACAGATATTAAGTTCCGCTTCTACGGCGGGGTTGTTCACACTCACACCGTGGTACTCAGCAAGTGCTTTTCGAGCCTGTAGGCAGATTGGAGACGCTGGGATATTTCGTAGCATTACTAAGTAGTTACCTTTTCTTTATTTCCTTCTTTTTCCATTATAAATTGAGGTGATTCCTGTACGAAGACGAACAGAATCATTGTCAAAAGTACGAAAATGATATTAGGCAAGAAAATGTACGGCCATAAGTCGTCATTGGAAAAAGGAACTCCCAATGCTTGGACAACCAACGATCCTTAAGAAAGTGGAGGATATTAGAGTTAGACCTAGATTATTTATTTTTTTTAGAAAAAAAAACCAAAGTTTTTTCAACTATTCGACTATAATGTTAACCTTTTATGTGTTGCCTACTCTAATTTTCACTACAGGGTACGATGTGAGGTACAACCACAATGAAGCTGAGATATTGACAAAAGTCGAACACTGGGCCAGATCGAACTAGGATTACCCCTTCTGGCGGTTTGCGCGTTACACACTGCACCATTGTCCCATCCTTTGTCTTTCTCTCAGCTAGTTTTCCACCAAACGCGAATTCACAGCACCAACTTACCAACTGCCATGAAAAACTCCTGCATAGCGGCCATCCTTCCTCTGATCGCGGAGGGTGCACATTCGACAATCCATACTGTTGCATTCACACTGTGCACGCCATTAGCAAGGGACCTTGAATCATCAATTATTAATTGTAATGCAGTTATTCATTTAAGTCATTAGATGTGTTTACCATAAAATTCGTCCAATATACAGTAATTCAAAGTATGGATGCATGTACTTTGATGCGGCACATGAAATTATTCCAGGTATGTAAAGGACGCTCGCCATTAGTGCAGTACGTCTCCTGCCGAGCTTCTTGCAAAGAAATGCTGCTAGAAACTGTCCGAAGATTGTGGCTATAGGAAAGCACACATTAAGCAGAGACCAGAGCACATTCTGAATATCCATTTGCAGGTAATTCACTATTCGCTGCATGTAGTAGTATCAAATTTATCCATAAATACTTTGCTGTATAGAGAACTCATCCATCCTTTCATCTAATTTAGAATATTGTGGTTATTTGAGAATGCGCCAAATTCGAATTTCGCACTTTTTCTGCTTGATTTCACTAGCAATCATTTGCTCGATATTTTGGTGCAATTTCTGCTAACGGCTCGTCCAGTATTTCCGTGATCACAAATCACTTCCACGACCGACTTTCTATTAACCTCGGCATTGATCAAGTAATTCTTCGTATTCTTGTTGAGCAAACGCGAGGTGTTATTATTATTCTTTATTCACAAATAAGCTGACGTTTCGGCGGACTTCGCCTTCTTCAGAGCCGCTTTCTATGAGGTTTCCAGTGAGTATGTCGAGTGGAGACCAATCGCACAAAATTCACATGGAATCGTAATCGTCATTATCGTCATTGTATTACGATTCCAAGTGAATTCTGTGCGGTTGGTCTCCACTAGACATACTCAGTAGAACCAAAAATACGACGTATTAAGCACATGAGGATAAATTGTCCGGCATTAATCAGCCTAATAAGAATACGCAATGCCTTCGACTCCATTCGTACAACTGTAAAGGTGATCACTTAATCGTATTTAATGTATATCTGGCCTCTACAATCTTCTTCGATAACCTAACAATGTATAAAATGAGGTTTTTATTCTCCCAGACCACTTTGGTATTAGTTTTGGTTAGCCGCGGCGAGTTTGCTACCTTGTAATGGTTATGAAGATCGTCAGTTCTATGTATCATTTTTACTTAACTTAGTATATGGCATTTTTAAAAATTCATGTAGCGCAGAGGTTAGAGGTGCCTTGCAATTCACATTTGGTCGTCAGAACAAATAACCCTTCCGCCTAGGTTCGGCTAGTTGCTACCAGACTTGTCTGAGAGGATACTAGTAGTGATTTTATATATCGATAGGGAGCAAAGCCATTGTATAGGTCAGATATGTATTTATTCACTTCTACAGTACTCCATGAAGACCATTCCACAACGGATCTTTCAAGTACTGATGAATCCAGTATTTCACATTCTCTTTATATAGCAACTTTTAACTGTGTGCACGTATAAGTTAAGAATGGTAAATTGCGAAATAAGTGCTCTTGAGCCCAGTGGATAAAATACCAGTAAAATGTTATAGTAATAAGACTTCACGACTGCTTCTGAAGACAGACTGTTTGGAAGCGCAGTGACGAATGCGCATTTTACGAAATCGGGCTGCTCTTTCGTGATCTACCATCTTGTTGGAGAGAAATGATTTTTAAGCGACGAAGTTTAGTACATAAAACAGCACAAGGGTTATTTTTGCGCCATCTTCATCAGCAACGGTCACTGTGGTTCATACTACTTGAGCAGGAATAGTCTCTCACCACAATAACGCTCGTCCGAAAAAAAGATTTTTGCAAATTATCAAAATGAGATAGTGAAACAGCTACGTGCGGCAAAAAATATATCGAGGAGAAAATGCATGGTATGCAATGCACGTCTTCTAATTAGCCCTTCACTCATGCATGGAACGCTATGTATCTCTGTCTCATGGGACTATATCTAATATAGTGAACAGAATAGGAGAAGGTTGACATCTAGATATGTTAGACGGGAGAAATATTGAATTACATCTAAGTTTGACACTATTTGGAGGAGAAATATATAAAAATTACGCTATATTCATTAAACTCACCAGGACGTCGCGTTGTAAAGGTAAGCCTGTCCTTTCAACCCATGACTCATTGATGAACTTCTCAATTTGGAGATATGGTTGATTCAGCACCGATGCCACATAGCCTTGCTGGAATCCTGACGACAGACAGAGAGCTATCGATAGCACATGTATCGATACAGAGGGCATCAATTGTGGCTGAAATTATAGATTATAGAGAGGTTTAATAGAGATTATAAAGATTATAGACAATTATCGAAAGATCATTATAAACAGATTTTTAAATGGTCTTCTAAACAATCCAAAAGTCGAAAGCACAAATACATGGCGAATATCGCAAAAAGTCTTAGCGAAAACTCTAAGATGAGTTTAGTCTTAACTTTCTAATTTACTGCCTACGGTTTTTTTCTTCATGGAAAAGGATTAAACGAAAGTAAACCAAAGTGACGCTGAGATATGAACAAAACCCAAAAACATCAGTTGTGCTCAAAATCAGCGCTTCTCCTTACCGTTTGCTTACGTGCCATCCACTAAGCCGACCAGGCTCTTGCTTTGCCTTTTTCTCGGCCATTTTTTTACCCTCTCAGTGCTATTAAAAAATCACAGGTCAGAGGGAATGAAGCGTTGAAGACGCAACTCATTCCCACTGACGAGTAATTGCTGATGGCACCGATAGGGAGAAAACATGGCTGAGAGAAAGCCAAAGGAAAACTCTTGGTTGGTTTAGTGGATGGCGCGTGAACACACTGTGAGGGCAAACACGGGTGCTGTTGGCATTTAAGTTAAGTAACTCAACGGTTGGTTTTCCGGATACTTTTATTGATTCAGCTTGTAAATAGAGTATTATGTTCCCACGACCTTTCCCTCACATCTTCCACGTGGATCCCAGTTCATTTTCCATTCAGTTGCAACCATCATCCACGAAGGTCTTCCAACTTTCGCCTATAGGTTCAGTTGCCGCTCGAGAATTTTCTTTTGTCACAAGTGTCGCTGAAAGGCAGTCCTGTCGATTTTCCATGGAGTCCTGAGTTGGCCGGACCAAAGCGTTCTCACTTGGATTGCACAAAGTGCGCATTTCCAAGGCCGGAATGGCTTCTCACTTGGATTGCACAAAGTGCGCATTTCCAAGGCCGGAATGGCTTCTCACTTGGATTGCACAAAGTGCGCATTTCTAAGGCCGGAATGGCACCAAATCTCCGGTCCTGAAGAGAAAAAGGGCTCGGTGAGCCCAACTTGAAGTCGGACGGAGCCGTGCTCGTGATAGTCGATATTACTATAACTGCACTACCTGCAGTCCTCTCTTGAAGTGGAATATAAGTGAAGAAAGGAAAAAATGAAAAAAGAGGGCACCTTGAAATATACCGATAAGTGATTAGGTTTCACCATAATTAATATAGGATGATTTCGTCTGACAAAAGAGACCAGGCCGATTTGGCATAACAGTGTTTTTTTTTGCTTCATCATAAATCGGTTCGCAAACGAGTTGTATTTACGACGATGCTTAAAATCTTAGTCAGGCTTGATGTTAGTCAATGAGCAAGGAAGTCCAGTGAAGAATAGATCGCTTATTTTCACTCTCCCAATCTACGAAACAAAAAGCACAGAGAGATTACTTTATATGAGTTCATTCAGTCTAAAAATGCACATAGTTAATATGCATATGGCTAGGTCCTGGCTCGATACCAATTCGTTAAAGTGCTATCGAATCGAACAAGAGAATGTCCGAACCCACCCTTGTGGTGCAAAGACAATCACCAGTCAGCCATCTTTCCAGGTTAAGCTAGATTCATTTCTATTAGCTAAAAAAGATTTTTTGCTGGATTCACTTGGTTACCAAGTGATACATTAACATCTGTCAAAGTTCTCATTCGAATTTTGCACCAAAGTTGTTTTCCACCACTGTTATTGTTTCATTAAGTCGTTAGACTTGTTGCATAAATACTTCAAAACAAAAACACAAAACGGAACACATTAATATCGAGATGGTAACAAAATAGTACAAATCACTGCTTACATATATCTTATGGATACGGTAGTTCACATGTTCATAAGCACGGGTTCCTTTTGATGTTGTGGATGTTCGATAGTAAAATGGATGAAGTGGTGTAGGTGATATTTTACCAGCACATGATAGTAGTAAAAATCGATGATTTTTAAAGACACTAGTGCAATAAGCTAAATGACTGAGTAGCAGTATTGGTGGGGTCATTTCCAGCTTCGTAAGAGTTGAAAGAATGCATGCATGTAATTATTAGTATAGATGGTGTCGGTCTAAAAACTCTTGTGAACATCGATCATAATTTCGATGCATTTCAATATTTTCCAGCCGACCGTTATTTAACCTCAGCATTAGTAATCAATACCGTATCCAGATTATTAAGGTAAGACGACGCTGATAAAAAGTTCATTCGATTAATGTTTCGACGTCTTTGTTTTTCTCAGAGCCAGTGATCCGCGTTAATGGTCTCTGAGGAACATGAAACATCGAAACGTTAGCCGTTAGCCAAATAAACCTTTTTGTCAACCTCGGTCCATTTCGTTCTATCAAGAATATCGTTCATGAAAATGGTGGGTCTGTTTCGTATACCGCAGTTTCTTTGAATATTTATCTGATGTAAGATTCAGTATAGTTGTCAACCCTCAAAATCAGAGTCGATTGGGGGGTTACGAATCACTCAAAAGACCGACTTTCTATAAACATGTATAGTTAATATATTTATTTATAATCTTATAAACCGATCTTCTTTAGCTGGTGCGAGGTTGGTATAAATCTTCGTTGCCGTTGTTGTTGTTGTTGTTGGTCGATGGGTGACGTTTCGGCGATTTCGCCTTCCTCAGTGCCTGGACGTATTTTATATTAGAATACTTTAAATTTTCGGTGGAGAACGCTGAAGTATTTATGAAGATCAAACGTCTAAATAGCTGGCGTGCTAAGATCAGCCACCGACCAACAACAACAACAACAACAACGGCAACGAAGACATATACCAACCTCACACTAGCTAAAGAAGATCAGTTTATAAGGTTACGAATCACTTTTTGACTGGTTCAGGGCGCAATGGTTTGATTGCCGTAGAATAACAGTGGATTTGGCGATCATGGATCATATAGAAATTGAACCAAAATTACTTGTTGCCTACACTTTACTGTGTACTGCCGTTTTGGTCCAGTAAAACCAGATTTCTGGCGAAAAAAGCCGCAACAGCGAAATACGGCTGAAAATCTAACGCATGCGTCAGGGATATCGGCTTGTGCATCGACAATTTTTCAACAACAAAGGCCCTATCCTATCGTACGGTAATGTTTCACTTTTATTTGCAAATCCACCAATGCAAAAGTACAATGAATTGCTATTGCTAAATTCAGCCTAACTAACGACGCCACTCATTGAACACCTCACAACGACTACAGCTTTTTCAAGCACCTTGATAATTATTTCTAAAGATAAATCCTTAACTAACCAACTCCTGAAAACCTTCTAGAAGTCTGTGTTTTGAAAGCGCCTCATCAGTGAAAGAATATATATTGTATTTTGTAATTGTAATTTGGACTCATATTTCCAAAAACAGAGTAAGAAAAACACTAAATCTCTATTAACTACTGCAGTGTTAGGAGTAGCTCAGTAAGTCCTCATCAGTGAAAGAATATATATTGATCAGTTATGCCGAGGTTAAAGGAAAGTTTGCTTACGAAATACTGTCTTCAAAGAACTTTCCACTTCCAGAGCCAAGGAATTTTGTCGTGCTGGAATAAAAGGACTTCAATCCTGTTGGAAACACTCAGCTTTGGGTTCTTGGTGTCCCTACTTTGCCTAATACATGCACTTCCACGCCTTTTTAGGAATACTTTTCACGACGCTGACTTTTGAAACAAATTATGGGGTGCATAAGCCATTAATTGGACAGGAAAAAACAGCAGGTTGGACAACTTGTGACTATGAATTAAAATTAAAACACGCTCAAAAAAGTTTTAATAAAGCTGTGTTTCAATTTGTCAGATTTTAAGGTTTTCATCCAGAGGCCAGCAGCACTTTTTCACCAACCCAGTGCTCTTAATCTGCGTTTCTGTTAATCCTTGAAGTCGTAGTCCACGATCGTTAAGGTGCGTGCATTCCGATCCTCGTGGTCGATGATCCATCTATGCTGATTCGTTCTTAATCACACCAAGAATTATCCATCCGCTTGGTCTACTTCCGAGCTATATTTAGTTTTAGCCTTTTACCCCTTTCCTCGAGCTTTTAAGCGTCGTTCTGCTTCACTGGTACTCCTACCGGAGAGGTTGACTAAGATGATGTGACAGAATGAAGTTCCTTCGGATACGCAATTAGAATCTGAAGAGAATAATCCAGAGATGTTGGACTCTGCCACGAGAAAGGCACTAGAATGCTTTACGATTAGTGATCGTATTGGATGGAAGGTGATAGGAATCTCATCTTAGCTCTACTGGCGTTGAAGAAATCAATAATTTATTATATACGCTAAAAGTTCAGATTAAACCTGGAATCTGATGGTAAACGGTAAAAGATTTTTTTAGCTTGCGGCTCCGACAGAGGAACTTCGCGTGAAGAAAATCTTGATGTGACCATAGAGTTGTAGCAGTAAAGATTTGTTTAGTACCACCTCAGATTTATAATGTTATTCGTCTACCAAGCATATATGTTCGTGCTCTATCCAATGACAGGTAGCCTGGTGACCATCGATGACGTAATTCTTTTCTTTTGATTTGGATATCATATGGGATTCCAATATTAGGAAAGCTTCTTGAAACCAATGTTCGCAGTTATGCCGTTGTTTGACAAATAGATTTAGACATCATATGGGCATCCTTTGCTAACGAATCGGGAAGGGATAGTGTTTCTTCCGAAATGTTTCTTTTTTCAAGCGTGACTTGTCCATAGGTTTTCAAAGAAAAGTAATTATCTTTCAAGTTTTGAGGTAATCGAGCTACTCTGCCCAGACCGAGGTGGTTTAGTTCATGATAGAGCGATGTTGTAAAAACAAAAACCAGCCCCGTCTCGTATAAATGTGGTTTCTCTATACGGATAGTCATACGCTTCACTGCCTTGCCACCTAGTTATGTTTTATAGGCGAATGGAATTTCGAAAAAGAGGTTAATTTTGAATGAATATCCGTCAAAAAAGTGTTTATTTTATTTTGGACCTTCCATTCCCATCACTCATCAACAGATTTTCAAGAAATTCTTTGTATTCTTGTTGAGGAAACGCGAGGTGTTATTATTATTCTCAAGACTTCTTCCTTCATATAACTTCCTTCAGTTTGTTGGCAGAACATGTCTAATTGATCTTTGTCACCGTTGATGAATAGCAATGAATTCTTTTGATGCGAAGGGCGGTAATGAAGAATGCCAGTCAAAGTGTCAGAATCTCTACGTAGGGGTGAATCAACGCCATGGGCGATGTATGAGTGTACAAAAAATGATGTAAACGACATTTCGTGAGAGGAAATTTTTTATGTGAATAAAATCAGTACCACAAAATGGACGTTTATCGATCCACATATTTCTGGTTTCTTTCAAGATGATCAGATGAAATTTCTAATCACCTGTGACACTGAGTGCTGCATGAAAATTGCTGTTTGAGAAAGAATTTCTCTTATGATGAGAAGAGAACATTTCGTTAACATACCATTTTGCTTCGATTATAATGACATTTGGCACAGCTGGAAGCGTCGTTGTCAAGTACACGTTGTTATACCGCCGGATTAGGATGCCAGACCTCGATGCCCACAGCACAAGATAAAATAGTAAAGGACAAGGCGTTTTGTCTTGACCAATCCCTGAAGGAAGCACCATGCATTCGACTTCATCAAGCAGAGTTAGAGGTGATCAAGTGCACATCTGGCCACCACAATGACTTGTGATGACCTACCAGTGTATCTATTCAATTCTGCTATCCTCCCGGAGACGTCTGGTACCAATTTGCCCTCCCCGGAGAGATGGTAGGCTTGGTGAGAGGGTCCGCGTGAGTTGTGGAACCAGCGACCGATCCATTGTCTATTGCGAGGCAGCTCGAATCACAACGCTAAACGGGCCCCATATCCGGTAGACTAATGCTGATTTTCTACTTATTGTAACACTTCAGCTTTAGTGTGCCGATACCTACCACACTACCAGAACGCCATAGTACGTTGAGACGACCCTTGTAAAATGTAGGAAATTTACTGCCTCTGTGGATAAGTTTACAAGACGGAGAGCTTCTACGGTTCCTTTTTATTCTTGCATAGGCTATAGAGTGAACGATGCATTCTCAGATGTTTGTCGCAATTGAATATCTTGGAAGGAACTCTCGAGGTGGTGAAGCAGTATAGGAATGGAACATTGAAAACTGACAGAAATGTAAGCATATTTAGACGAGGGAGGCATGTGAGTCAAGAATAAACATGAAATATAAGAAATTTGCGAAGCATTAATGATTACATCAAGGGAAGAAAGCGGAGATGTGGAGAAAAACTCAACCGGGTGCAGAGAATTGCCAGTTTATCTTATCATCGTCATGATGGTAACACACTGCACGATCTTTAATGAGCAGATTGTCGGCGAAATGCACCATATTTGTTGTGGGTAGAAGAGAGTTGTAGAAGGTACAAACCTACACAGGCGAGAAAACAAGATAGGTGATAAAGCGAGACGAAAACAACGATAGGCGTCGCTACTCAGAACGATATAGTTAAACTACAGGAGGGTCAGAATCTTTGTTTGCTGACGCACTACCGACAGCACATACGTGCATCGGACAAGGCGACAGCTGTCGTGGAATTATTCTTCTCGTCAAGAACCTTTTAGTAAAAAGTAATATTCTTGGGGTCTGTAGAATACGATCGCAACACCCTTCACTCTCTTCGAGAATGGAAGAGAAGCTGTCGGTTGATGCTCTCCTTCTCAGCAGAAGTCGATTGCTTCAGTGTTTTTAACAGTTTTTCTGTGGCTACTACGAAAGTGATATGAACATTTCCTAATTAATGAATAATGTAAATTTGTGACTCAGCCACAATGATGCTGAGATATTTGCAAAACTCCAGACCACAGATATCTGGGTGGGAAACGAACGCACCATTACCCTTTGCGGGGCTAACGCGTTCGCCACCACACCATGCGGGTCCTTGTTTTCGGCTGTCTTCAGGCTAGTTCTATCGATTAGTGCCATCATAAATCACCCTACAACGAGATTGATCTGGTGAGCCCAAATCGGTAATGAACCCAATTAAGCTGAGGCTGCAGTCTGAATCACAATGTTAAACTTTCAGTGATAAACTTAACAATTAGTAACGATTTGTATTGGTTTCAAGCATTCTTTTATTGGTCATGTTACTGCCACTTTGTACATTACCGTACTTCGGACCACACCTATAGAATATAATTTAGTTTTCTTCATGCCTGATGAGGATTCTTATTAACTTCGGTGGTTCCATTTCGGTGTTCAATAACGATTTTTCAGTTCATCAATGGGCTGACTATGATTTCGTCAACATGGATGACGGTCGGAAAACGTCACAAACAGTTATTTAAGCGACCTTAGATGTTACTGATCCGTGTATTCTGGTGACAACATTCCACTGTTTTCACTGTTGCAAAAGTTTCGCAACGAACACCTGTTCTCTGCGAAAGTATTGAATTTGATACCACATGTTTAGCCTTCAAGAAGACTTTTCTCATAAGCAAAACATTGATTGTGGAGGTTTCTACTCGCAGTTCAAACCAATGTGTGCGATTTTGAACAGGTAATAGATGATGCAGTAGTAGAAATACGATCGAAGCGAATGACAATAGAGTAATCAAAAATATCGAGAGTAGTGGGAAAGGGGGAATTCGCTAAGAGCATGGAAATCTTTCGGACCATGAATTTTAGTTTCAGGGCGTGATTTAGTTTTTAGAATTGGTAATCTTGATGAAATCAAGAACAGCAAACAGTAAGATGATCATGGAAGCTTTCGGCTCGAATGAAATACGTAGCGAAGCGTATGATTTGATAACGTTGGACGAATTTCGCGCACTTTGACATGAAAACAAATTAAAGCGCCACTTGGCTAATTATAGCCACCTTCTTAGACCTAAAGACTAGGTCTTGGTTGGTTTTACAGTTAGTCATAGTATTATACAAGCTTGACTACTACTTGGAAAAAGTGAAATCATTACGAGAGTTGTAGACCACATTTGATTCTGTTTCAGTGAAAGAAGGAGAAGCTCAAAAAACTAAAGCCCTTAGTGCAAATGGCGTTCTCGTTGTAGCTGGACTACGAAGAACATCTTCATACATTACGTGATGATCAGATTGATACGTCTTTCTTGAAATACTGTTTAAAACAGTACTCTCACAGAGAGTTCTGTATCTGAGTAGTACACGTAATTCAATCAAAGAGGTGGGTCGCGGAACCGGATTTGAAAAAACAGGTGTACGACTTCATTAAGGAATGCTCATTGAAACGTCATTCCACACGCCGTTCAGAAATTCTACAAAGCTGTTCGAAACTTCTCTCTTACTATGATACATTTTCACATCGCCATCTTTAAAGAAAAAGTCAGTTATCCTTCACATAGGACTTTTTGGATCATTGTGAGGACTTCATTTCTACTGGTTTTTTTTCGTACCTAAAACAGTAGAAAAATTCTATGTATCATCTGAGTGAACTTCTTTGCTACGAAGTCGAAGTAATCAGTCGTCTAAAGACTGAGCAATGTGTAACTTTTTATATTGTACTTTAGAATTCAGAATTTTTAGAATTTAGTCCAAGGACAGAGCACACATTTTCCTCCGATGTAATGGCTTCATACATAACCTCATACCTGCAGTTGCAATACAAAGTGACTATTTTAACTGCTTAAGGGGCAGAATACTTAGTTAAATCGTGCTCATTTGAAAGCCAGATTAGATGACGAGACTGGATGGCTTGTGATTAATAAAGATAAATGAAAAGATAAAGCTCTTGACGTTGGTCAATTCCTGAGGGATGCCCCATGCATTCGACTTCATTAAGCATCGTAGGAGTTGATTGAATGCATATCTTGCCCTTCCAATACTCCGCGGTGGCCCACCAGTGTATTGAGCCAGTGCTGCTACTCTTTCAGATAAATCTGACGCCAATTTGCTGATCCCGGATTGATGGAAGGCTTGGTGGGCTATGGGGTGGGATCGATCACACGTGTGTGTTGCAGGGGCCTTCGACCATTGTACCACACGTGCCCTTAGTGCGATTAATACAGTGAATAAACGCATGATTGTTAGACACAATTAAGACATCCGAAAGAAGTTTTTCGTCAAACATATAAAGTTGGTTCTTTTCTAACTAAGCGGGTTATTCGAGTGAGAAAGGATAAATCTGATAAAGTATAGCAAAGATTTTAAACAACAATTTTCTGCCGCGATGTTATTATGGTGAAAGCAAGCACGATGAATCTAAATGCCACAATTTTGTTAGCGTTGCTGCATCGAAGCCAATACAAAGGTTTACTTAAGAACTTTTTTACGATTGAGTGAATAACGATATTCATTGATCTGAGATACGTTAGAGCTAAATTTGCTTATCTCATAACGGGCAATGCGCATTGTATACAAGGGAGTCCACATCGGCGTTGAATCTGTGGTCCAGAGTTTTGCGAATATCTCAGCAACATTGTGGTTGTATTTCGCTTAGTACCACTCCGTGAAAAATGTAGTAGGCAGAAAATAAAAAGTGAAACATTAACCAAATTTGATAAAAATCACTAGGATTTATAGATGTTCTCTGCAAGATTCAAGTGCTCGTATTCTATCGAGGGAAAAATTTGACTTTCTGGAGCCAATGACGCATATTTCCTCCACTTTCTATGCCTAGGAAAATATTTCAACTACCGAAGAGTAATGATTTCGTAGTAGAGGGCAGGATCGCGTCCTCCAGTGTGTCCTGATGTTTACAGCTGCCGCAATGGCGTTTACAATTAGGAGAAACATAAATTTCGCTTCCAACCTATCGTGAATCTGAGCTCATAAAAAAATTTGAAATCGAAGCAACGTTTCGGAAGAATCGAGTACCTGAAGCGATGTGGTGAGACTATTAAGCTCACAATCCATCGGTTACTCTAGTTCTCAAAAAGTTATCGACAGTTATCAAGGGACCTGGCTTTTTGACTGAAAAGATTTTACTAGCAACCTGTAGGTAGAAAACATTTAAAAATGTTCTTACTAAAGCACTAAGTTGAAACGTTTCATTTTCATCGGAACAAAAATCGCCAACTATAGGTGAGAGGAGAGAAATGAACAATGGACCATCTGACTGCAATTCTGACACTATGCTCCATTAAATAAACAGATACAGTTGATGAGTTTAATGAGCCTAGTAAACGTGCATCTGTGATCAGGGTTTTCAACGAGTATTCGGCTCTTTTTTCCATGAGAAATTGACTTTCAACGTTGATGTAAACAAATGTCACTTATCATCTGTCATCAGTTCTCTCACTGATCATTAACTGATTCACAACATCACCGAAAGCGTTTCCATTTCTCTCTGTCACCTACTAGAGTTGCCATTTTGATTGACATGTCTCTCGAGAAGCATCAAGATCACCATGTTTTGTGTTCAGGCTCTTTGTCAATAGATCTAGCCATTTAGCCAGTATTGGCGTTTCTTCTTGAAGAACCAAGTCCTTAGCGACGTGTGTATTGAAGCTTTCGCCTGGAATCCATTACGTCTGTGCTGATCCGATTGTTGAACTATTTGCACATGAGACTTCGCATCTGATCTTCGATCGCCGATCCAGGCTGTGACTCCATCCTCTCATTTCTGTATGGTTCGGATGCTCCTAGCATCAACACATCGACGGCTCTCTTGCTAACTGCAAATCACCTCTTATTTTGGTAATGGATCTAAGATTTCGAAGCACGCGTGAAGGTGGAGTCATGATATTCAAAAGGTGAAAGGATATTCCTCTTTATTCTAATCAAGTGTTTGTTGTCCTTTTCATAAATTCTTTGCTGCTCTTGAAAGCTTGCCAATGCTTTCCTTCTATTCATTTCTGCGACTGAGGCCTTTATCAGGAACAAATGTGTACACCTCACCACGTCCACTGTTCTCATGAGTTTTCATTTA
Organism: Angiostrongylus cantonensis; assembly: GCA_009735665.1. Classification (NCBI taxonomy): domain Eukaryota; kingdom Metazoa; phylum Nematoda; class Chromadorea; order Rhabditida; family Metastrongylidae; genus Angiostrongylus; species Angiostrongylus cantonensis. Next base: position 2,105,980 of record MQTX01000048.1, read on the forward strand.
CGTGGACCAACTGTTGTCCTACTTAGGTAGTGGTTACTACTACACTTCATAGACCTAAGGGAAAAGTGTTAGTCAACGTTATGCGCTTTCTCAGGTTTTTCAGTGTCAATTCTCCTCTGGAATTCTCCAGAGTGATAGTGATATCTTGGTGATATTGTACTATGTTGTCGGAATCTTCTTCATTCCAAAAATAACGGGATTAAAATAAATGGTAAAATTTTGAATATGGAGAAAAGATGCTTCCATGCTTAAATCTTTGTATTGTAAACAAAGACGATACGACTGCCTTGAGCTTTTAAGAGTGAATCTCTCCCGAAAGGTTAAATCATTTTTAACTCAACGAAATTAAGGCAATGTGAATCCTGTACTCTTCAGAAGCTTAGGTAATTGCTGTCGTTTGGATACGATCGTATTGAACTGTTTCCAAAAACCCTACTCACTATCACGAATCTTCGTTATCTAGTTTTCTTCCAAAATTGTTACAAACAACTTTATTGAAAAGTTCCTAGTCGACACACGGCACACATGTCGGCAAGCAGTCGACACTATTCTGTAGGTTTCCTTTGCACAACAGATATGCTCAGCAGTTTTTCTATCTTATAAGTATCTTGAATTCAAACAAACATCTTTTAAAAGTCGACCTATGCAATTTATTGACAAAAACTAAATGTCAATTCGGTGAAGTTGTGCCTTCTTTTCCTAAAATGCAACATCGTGTTCACCATGAAACTTCTGATGATAGTGCAAATGTAGAATGTAGTCGTCTTTCTTCCAGGTTTAATAAATGTCCTATTCACCAGCCATTCACACCCTTGAGATTGTAGCAGCCACCAGGTCGATCGGTAACATTCCGTTTGTTTCACAGATTTTGAGAAATGGGAAGCTGCGTTTAGTTTCTAGTAATTCTAGTGAAATAAAAGGATAAAGCTGTCGGCGTTGGTCAATCCCTGAAGGATGCGCTATGATTCGACTTCATTAAGGATCGTTTGGAGGTGATTGAATGCATATCTGGTCCTTACAATGGGTGGTCGCGGTAGCCTACCGATTTGTGGAGTCAGTGCCGCTATCCAAGTCTGGCAGCAATTTTCCATCCCGGAGGGATGGAATGCTTGGCGCGCCCTGGCTGCGGGAATCGATCCCACACGCGTGTAGCCGGACGCCCACCGATCACTGCTCCACACACCTATCACAGACTTAAATATTTTATATATATTACACGTAAATCTAATAGTACACAGATTTGATCTTGTATCAGTTTTAATTTGCTTCTTCGTATATGAACTGGCCGTTGGCAATAGTCGAATTGAGATTAAACATGGGAACTATAATCAAAGCCACTTATTCGTACAAGAACGTTATCGCACAAAAACGGGATAGCTGGGTAGATACGGCATTGTAAGAGCAAAAGTATGAAGCGTTCAGCATTGATTAATCCGTGATCCGTAAAGAATGCGCCGTGTATTTTATTTCCACTTTATTAAGCACCGTAGAAGTGATCGGACTCATATCTAGCCTAACAGTAACTCATGTTTGCCATTCTAATGCATCTAATCAGTGCTGTTATCTTCGCTTGCAAATATAGTACCAATTAGACAAGCCCGAAGGGGTTAAAAGGCCTGGTGAGCAGAGGTGCTGGTGCAGGATCGAGCCAGTGACCAATCTATTGCGCACTGTAGAGCACCTCAAACCACTACGGGCTTAAAAGATGCCCACTCATTACAAAGAGCTTACGTGTCGTAATCAACTGAAACTTTGTTGCGCAGAAATTTTCGATACAAGCAATGCATACTGTTTTGTGCACGCATCCAAGGCCGATGAGAACGATGCTGAAAAATTCCTTCGTTGAAACAATTTGCACCGAATGGTTCCGAGACCATAAAAATATTTCCATCCTGTACAGCAAGTTTTTGAAAAAGTTCAATGGACCGAGTTTGCACCTGCGCTTCTGTTCTCATTGATGACCATTTTTTAATCGGATGACACGCGATGATAAAAATGTGACCGTATTTAACAATATCATTTGAAAGAACTTGTGACTAAGGGCTCCTTCCCCATCACAAACTCTGGTTCACACTCAAGAAATTTTCGACAAAAGGCCATTGCCAGTCACTGTATAGGGCTGGTACATATAGAGTTACGTCTACAGTGCTACAAATAAAATCGAATGCATGCGGTATCCGTAATCTACTTGTTGAAGCTTAACCTCTGTTTAAGTCTTTACTTGGACAGACAGAAAGTACTTATCATTGTTGTTTGCAATACTTTTGCAAAAGTGCAGAAAAAACGTCCACTTTTGTTGCCGGCGGTTGACCTTTGCAGCCGATGTTATTTTAATAAATAAAAAATCAGTAACGCATAAGCCTGTGACAAAGAAATCGAGTGAAGAAAGCTGTTTGAAAAAAGAAAAAAATAAATATGCGGAATAAGGGAGGCAGATGACTCCGTATGAACAGGCACATAGAGCAACGGGAATTAGTGACTGGACGATTACGGAAAGCATCCAAACGACGACAAACGGGCTGATGTCATATGGAACAGCCGCCAAGTTGTAAAGAGAATGCTCGCTAAACAGTGGGTTCAACCTGATTACTTTAAACTACGACGTACGATTGCTGTTATTGTGAAATGAAATGCCTTACATCATCAACACCGTGAAAGAGAGGTGCAGCAGATAAACAGATTTATGAAAGATCTACAGTGTGAATCGTGTCCAGAATGTCAACGCTAGGTCACTTCAGGGCGATTCTCACTTCTTCACTTGGAGGTGTCTCATCTCATGGTTTAGAATGTATCTCAGACTATACAATTATGAGCAAATCAAGTTCCAGTTTTTAGAAAATCTGTGAGGTTAGACTTTTTTCTGTTATAAATAACCGGTTAGCTTGCAGTTAGAATGATTGGTTAAAATGGGAAGTGAAACAGTAGCGTAGAAGTATTAGGAAGCTACGAGTTATACAATAAAGCTAAAACGATAATGCTCTCAACGTTGACCAATCCCTAAGCGAAGGGTCATGCATTCGAATTAATTAATTATCGTTGGAGGTGATTGAATACATTTCTAGCCTATACTGATTCATGGCGTCGTACCAATCTATCAAGTTAATGCTGCTATCCTTCCAGACAAGTATGGCATCAATTTGCTGACCCCAGATGAATGGAGTGCTTAGTAAGTCTGCTGCGTGGCATCGAACCCGTGTATATTGCAAGGCATCTCTACCCATTGGGCTACATGCGACTCTCTTACATAGGAATACAGTATTTCTTAAAAATGTGTGCATAAATCGGAATGTAATTGACAGATGCTTTATTGTAAGTTAATTATGATTAGGAGACGTCTGGTATCAATTAGTTTGAATGTTTGCTTCAGGGTTTCACAACTATTCTTCTCATTCTTCGCATGTCGGTTCCTTTTGCTAATGAATACTGCTACAAGTTGCCAACTATGAGCTTTTAGTGGAATTATGAGTGTTGCTTAATCCAAGTGGTCTTTTTTTCCTGCTTAATCGTTTCACACGGCTTCTTCGAAATTCTGTTCTGCTTACTAAACACAGGCGGACATTCCACCATAATCCTTATTCTTTCCACCATCATAAAATGATATGAAATTTGGACAATAAGAGATGAAAGATAAATCGTTCTGCGCTCATCAATGCTCTAATGATGCATCACGCATTTGTGTCCATTCGCAGCGTACTAGAGGTAGCTGAATGCATACCAGACCTACGCAGTGAAATCCAGGAGCCTAACGACATGTCAATGCAATGTTAAGATGTCTGCTTATCATTACAACAAAGTACATCATTTCAGTGTTTTTATATTAGATATGTTTGGTGCACCAGAGCGATGGAGAGCTTGATTTGTTCGGTAAGTGAGATTGAGCCATCGATCTTGTGTGCACTACAGGGCACCTGTAACTGCTGCGCTATTCGCGCTACCTTTAAGTCTCACAGTAGCACATATTCAGTTCCGTTAACAACATCACTCATGTGATGTCTATGAACATAAATAAACAATGCCTACACAAATCATTACTACAAAACTGATGAAGATTTCATGAGAAATCAAATGTCAAGGTAACACTTTGTAGTTTAGCGAACCCCTCTATCCGTTTCTCGTTGACATTGCCGATTTCAATGGACGAGATAGCCGAAGTATCTGCTGAACACAAAAAGGATACTTCTGTAAACTGACTTTCACTTAATCTCGGTACGGGTAGTAAAAAGGTAATAGCGAAAAAGACAAAGTAGAAATTAAAACAAAAGTAAACATTAGTAATATTATAAAAGTGAGCAGAACTAAAGGTTCCTAAATATGAAGAAAAAGCACTCAAGAAGGCCAAATGACTTCTCTAAGGGGGCCGCTGAATCGGTTCATCGGCTCTGATGAAGATGAAGGCGTGGAAACGCTAGCCGAAATAAACATTTTATCAATGTCGTGTAAGCTCAAAAGTTTTCAAGAATGTTAACTTCCCCTAAGTTTCAAGCTCTGGTTATGAGCGCCATTCTAACACATTGAATGTCTAAGTGTCAGGTTGTTTGGGAATTAACCTCCGATTTGTAGATCATTTGTGTCGCATATGATTTGTTTGCAAAAAGTTTTTCCGAATGTCCTCCTCCTAAAAGCCATTCCGAGACCACTTTTATGCACCTTCGCCCCTTATCACCATGTACTGTGTAGGGACTCTTTGACAACCAAGGGCTTCCATGACTGCTTCTATCTCATTTGAATCAAACGCCTTCTGTAAGTCGATGAATGTGAGAGAGAGCGGTCTTTTGTACTCTCCCGATACTTCAATGAGTCTTGTTATCCGCCACGTAGCCTCGCGACTAACCGGCTCGAGATCTTTCATATGAGGGAGATCCGTGGTTCGCCCCTTATAACCAAATAAAATCATAACATTCTCAAAACTTGCACACCACTCCAGACCGAACCACCATTTCTCTTTTCGGGGACTCACGCATTACACATTGCACCATTGACCTCCTTTGCATTCGTCTCGGCTAGTTTTCTATCTACCAGTGCCATCTGCAATAACCCGTCAACAGGATTGATCTTGGGAGCCTACAGCGGCGTTGGACCCAGTTTACCCGAGGCTGCAGTCGAAACCACAATGTTTGGTTTTTTATTTGCTACCTACTACAATTTTCACGGAGTGATGATTTTCAACGCAAAGTAGGAGGCTCAATGGTTCAGTGTGTAATGCGCGAGTCCCCGGAAAGGAAAATCTTGTTTCGTTCTGTGCCGGGGTCCAAGTTTTGCGAATATCTCAGCATCGTTGTGGTTGATTTCGCATTATACGCCGCCGTGAAAAATTGCAGTAGTCAGTAAATAGAAAAGTAAACATTTAAATCATATTTTTAAAAATGCAAAAAATTTGAGGCTATCTTGCAGTATGAATTATTTTTGTAGAAAAAATAATAAAAATTTAATAAAATATTAAAATAATTAAAAATAAAAAATATTGAATTGTAATGTAAATTTTAAACTTTCCAGATCAAATTTGAAAGGTCAGAATTTCAGATGTAAAAATCGCAACGTCGAAAAAACTACTAAGAATTCATACCCAAAGGGCTCGAAAAGTTAATGAGGTCGTGGTCCAAGGAAGTGTTAACGAACGCACAGTTCGGCGTTCGGTTCGAAAATTTTCTAACGGCAAATTCCATCTCGAAGATGAGGTAAGTAGCATAGACGCCTTTCCGATATTGAAGACTATAAATTGAATGCTTTGATGGAAGAAAATACGTGCGCCACTTTTCGGAACTTGCAGAAGAACTCAATGTAGGTTTCTCAACAGTTTCCATACCTTTAAGACAGATTACAATGTTGAAGTGGCCCGTCAAATGAACGTTGCATGAAATGAGTGACAATCAGAGAAGTCTCCAATTTAAATTGAATGCTTTGATGGAAGAAAAAACGTGCGCCACTTTTCGGGACTTGCAGAAGAACTCAATGTAGGTTTCTCAACAGTTTCCATACATTTCAGACAAATTACAATGTTGAAGTGGCCCGTCAAATGAACGTTGCATGAAATGAGTGACAATCAGAGAAGTCTCCAATTTGAGGCGTCGTGGTCACTCCTCTGTGGAACAACAACGACCCATTTCTCAACCGCATTGTGGTGTGCGAAAATATACGATTCTCCTGCGACGATCGGTTCAATGGTTGAATCGAGATGAACTTCCGAAGCCTTTCAAATTTGTAAAGTGCACCGGAAATCTAAATAGCTGTCGTTGGTCAACAGAAAGAGACCAATCCTCTTGAGCGATAACTGGCAGCCACACGTCACACCACCGTTCCTGCAAAAACTGGACAAGCTGTGCTACAAAACTCCTCCTCGTCTACTGTATTCACGAGACCACTCGTCTATCCCGACAATTCTTCAAGCACCTTGATGATTTGCTGCGCAAGAAATGCTTCAAAAATTAAGCAGAGGCAGAAACTACGTTCAACGACTTCGTAGCCTCCAGAATTTTAGAGTTTAAAGCAACTGGTATAATTAAGCTTGTACCTTGTTGAAAAAAAAACGCATAGACTACAATGGTTGGAGTCTCGACCAATAAATTTTATTTTGAGCTGAGATATCCCACCTTGAAATATAGGTTAAGGTCCGAGACCAATTTTCCAACAATCTGGTGCCTAAGTGTCCCGTCTTCACATCATATGCTTTTCTCAACAATTCCTTCTTTCACTATTTTGTATTCCATTGGGTGCATTTGTATATATATTTATAATTTGAGGAAAATGAGCTTTTTTGAAATGAATGAGATTTCTCAAAAGCAATTCATTGACCCTCCAGAATGGAACACAGAGATATGCGATTTAGATGATGTAGACGATGATAAGCTTTCTTCTACAATCCTTTGTTATAAAAGAGTCGATCGGCTTGAGTTTTTGACTGAATTTCCTCCTCGACTTTTTCAGTTGCTATCTGAAAGAATAACAACATGTTTAATATATTGCAGTGAACATCCACCGAGTTTGAAGATTAAATATCTCTCTAACTTTTGCAAATCATCCAGTCCAATGCAAAGATAACACTTGCCTTCTTAAAGAACCAGCTATAACCCGAACGTGGAACCATTCCTAGGCCTCATTTTGCCTCAGGAATTATGCTGATAACGAAGTTCTCAAAATTCTTATCTGGGGTGCCACGCAAGCGTGTTCTCCAAAAATCTAACAAAATTTACCTGTTCAGTTGATGGATTATTCGAACTGTTAAATAGCGGAAAGAATTTATTGTTGGACAAGAGACAGAACTTTTAGACCGTATTGAAACAGAAATACATTCTTTTTCAGTTTTTAGAATTTCTCATAGTAGTGAACTAGGAAATAGTGTGGATACTGATCAAACAGTTGAACCTGTATCGTCTTATTCCACTCATCAATAAATGTGCTGAAACAGTAAACATGGTTTTGTACTATTTTCATTTCTTGACAGGAATCGTATTCATCACATGTCTGATACCTGGACAGATAGGTTGGCTTACATGCGATCAGACCGACCGGCTCTGTCCGTCTACCCCTGCTTTTGAGCTTTACCATTGCACCTGGCTTCACAAAATCTCTTGTGTTACGCTATTAGTTTTTTTTTTAAATAATTTGCTGTAAAATTGGACTGACATGAGGCTCTTTTATTTTATTTTATTTTATTTCAGCCACCTACACGTCCACTGTGCGGATCCCAGCACTTCTCACAATTAATTCGTTTCCTCGCATCCATCGCCCACGAAGGTCCTTCAAGTTTTTACGTGTGGCTTCGGTTTCTGTTTGAGGATTTTTATTTCATCTTGAATATCGTAGAATACTGGTCGAGCAATTCTTTCTGAAGTCCTGCGATAGCCGGGCTGGAGCATTCCCATGGATTGCGGAGAGTGACTCTTTCCAAGATAAGACCGGTACCAATTTCCCGACCTCGGAGGGATGAGAGACATGGTTTGCCAGGAGCGCAATCTAGATAGCACCACACTCGTGATGAAGAAGATCATTGCCACTGAACTATCCGGCCCGATATGAGCCGAAATCAGCATAACGTGAAGTTAGTAAGAAAATTAAGGATCATTACTAACGAGCTTTAGTGAAAGTCGGATCTTCCGATATTAAAATTTTGTGCAGTTTTAGTAAAAAAATCTACAATGTACTAGATCCTTTAAAGGATTAAGGGCAAAGTTATCCACATTTCAGATGAGGAACTTACGCTGCCTTCCTGCGGGAACAACGCCAACGCGACCGGCAAACTGGCGGCAAACGACAATGTGCAGACGACCGCATTGATGAAGAGATGACGGACCGGGGAACCACTCACCCATTTAAGTCTGAACATCTCTGGATTTGAATCGCAAAGCAAGATCAGCGTTTTAACCATAACACTGATCACCAGAGTGATTACGAATACATAAAAACAAGTTTTAAACTGTGATGACTACAGAGTAGAATTCATTAGGCGCGTTGTTTTCACACTTCGTTAAAAGTGCAACCAACTACTTATTTTAAGCAAACACTGATCAAGAAGGATTGGATTTGGAAGATCGAAACACCAATTTTACGCATAAAAATAAGTGTGCGAGTGGTAGAGTGGTTAGAGATAATGTGCAATATGCACATGATCTCCGGTTCGACCCAATATAGCGACAATCAAGACTCCCTTCTTGAGAATACTTCACTGAAACAAAAAAAAAAAGATGCGGAGTGCATCGATCATACCTATAATTAGAGGTGAATTTACTTAACATAATGGGATATGTTTAACATTGCATGCCACTAAGAACATATAAACTCAAGTTGCCCTGTCGGCAAAACGACTTTTCCCACGTTTTCCTGCAAGCGACGTTGTCGTCGTTTGCCTAGTGTTGAAATTAGAACCTTCATAAAATTTAACACAAAAGCTCTGCTGGAACCTGGTACCGTAATAAATCCTCTCATAAAGGGAAGAGGATAAAGCTCACGGCGTTGATTAATCCCTGAGGGAAGCACCATGTATTCGAAAAGATTAAGCATCTTTCGGAGGTGATTTAATGCATATCTGGCCTTTACAATGACTCGCGGTGTCCTGCCGATGTATTGAGCCAGTGCTGCTATCCTCCCAGGCAAGTCTGGTACCAATTTGCCGACCTGAAGGGATGGAAAGCTTGGTGGGTTATGGGCGAGTGGACCGATTCCACGTCTGTGTTGCATGGTGTCTCCGACCCCTGGGCCACACGCGCTCTAAATCCTCCCATATGCTTGTAATTACTGCGAATTCTAAGTCGAAAAATTGCTCAAATGCTTGAAGCATCACCTGTTAATAGAGTCTATTCTTTGTGTTGATGAAGCTAGCCCCCCGGATTGCCCTTGCTGGATTTCTACTAAAACAGCACAAAAGAACAAACTAAAGATGGAGTGCCTAGTTTCACGAATAGAACGATAAATCGACTAACTGATCGGCGTTAATCATTCTCTCAGAGATGCGCCACGCACTTGACTCCGTTCGTAGCATCGTACAGGTGATTAAGTGCATACATGGCTTACAAAGGCGCGTGTGGCGCAGTGGTTAAAGGGGCCGCTGCGACACGCACGTGGAATCGATCTCTGCGCTCATGGGCCACCACTCCTTTCGTCCCTCCGGGGTCGGCAAATTGGTACTAGACTTGTCTGAGAGGATATCAGCACTGGCTCGATACATCGGCAGGCCACCACGAGTCATTGTAAAGGCCAGCTATGCATTCAATCACCTCCAGCGATGGTTAATGAAGTCGAATGCATGGCGCATCCCACAGAGATTGATCAACGCTGAGAGCTTTATCCTTTATTTTTTTATGGCTTATACAATAAATTCCGCAAGCGTATCGAACTATCAAATCGGTGATTTTATCCTCACAAACAAGGACGACAACAATATGGAGTTCCTGGATGGATAAAGGGCTTGAAAGGCTCTATGCACAAGGCCGAACCCTGTATGCATTTTGCCCATATAACTTCAAAGCTACTTCAATGCTAGTGTTCCACTGTTGCTGAATAAGAACAGTTTACTAACAGAGTTTACAGTTTACTATTTAAGGTTTCGAAAAGACGTAGTTTGCTGCGACGTCAATGGTAAATAAATTACATCAAGCATTTCATGCAACATCGCAGACAATAAGACCGTATGAATAAATCCATACCAGTTACTGAATGAATTTTATTGTATAGTATGTCTTAGGTCAAAGCAAACTTTTCTGTTGAATAGTAAGTGTCTACATGAAAGTTAGGAAAAGTTGAATTTCAAGTGCAACCTCTCCAGAAACGGCATAATGCACGGCGGTGCTAGCAACAGAGGAATGGGCAGAAATGCTCGAACGAGTGTCGTATCAGTGACGGCCTGAAGATCATGGAGAGATTACTAGCAATAAGATATAAGGCGGCAAGTACCTATAAAATACCTTTGTAGTTCGGTCGGTTTGTTTGACCGCGTTTCAGTTTATAGGAAATCTTTGACAACAAAGTGACGTTCGGACTTACCTGCTTAGCAGCGACTTTTGACACTCCAACAACTTTCCCACCATTCTCGTAAACTTCGATGCCGGTTCTGAGTTCGTTCCACCGCATGCAGATCACGTTGACTGATGATGCCAACGATACTGCCGGAAGCGGGACGAAACGCTTCAAACAGAACCGCCTTCTGTTTACTGAAGCGTTGTGGAATACGGTATTCAAGCTTGGAGAGTTTATTTGTGGAAATATCAAACACATACCTGTACAATGATTTGTGTGGTCAGAGGCATCGATTTTGACTGCTTGATTAGGTAAGTTAGACCTAAACAACAAGGCTAATTTTTTACAATTCTTTCTTTCTCATTAACCTCTGCTTTGTTACCACCGTAAATAAGTCATGCTCGGTAAATAACATCCCCTGTGGCAAGAAACTGAAATTTTCCAATATATAGACGAAAGAAGCTTTCACCGTGTACGATCAATACGGAAGTGGTAAACATAAGTGAGTGGGATGAGGGGTCGGATAGCACTGTGGTGGGTGATGATGTCCGTCATCACGAGTATGGTGTTAGCTCGATTCCGCTCTAGGCCAACCAAGCCTCTTATCCTTGCGGGAAATTGATACCGGACTTGTCTGGGAAAAAACCACTCTTCGCAATCCATTTGCGAACGCTTCAGCCCGGCTATCTCAGGACTGCAAGGAGAAAAGGTGAATTGCTCTACCAGCATTAGGCGACAATCGAGATGAAATGAAAATTCTCTAGCAGCAAACGAAGCCACACGTACAAGTTGGATGATCTTCGTTGACGATGGATGCGAGAAATGAATCGAATGTGAGAAGTGCTGGAATCCGCATGGTAGACGTGAAGACGAGTGAAATAAAATGAAATTGAAAGAAAACATGAATGCTATACTTCATAGCAAAATGAAATTGATCTCATTAAGAACTGTTGAACAGTGATCGTTCAAAACAGCACCATCACTATTGGCGTCTACAGAAGTGCCCAATGTCGGCGGATCTATAGTTTTATTTACATCATGAGTCTAAGGAAGAATAAACGAGTGATGATCTGCTATTCATAAAATATTGGTTAAAATCCGAGCACGCATATGAGCTGAACACTCATCTTACAATAGGCGCAGATTTGTTCGTAATAGATGTTCACACGTGTACATTGGAGCAGGAGATGGAAAAATTTTCACTAGCGTAAGTTGAACCGCCGGCAGTAACTAACTTACAAGCTTGCAACGGCGTAGAGGATTATGGACATTTTCAATAGATCATTCTTCACGCGGGATTAGCTTTCACCTGACCTTTTTTACAGATGCACCTTTCGTTTGAAGTTCAAATCTATTACTTTCTTTTCGGTTCTGATTCTAACCTCTAGAAATCGTCTTGTTTAGTGATATTATCTGACCACAATCTAAAACATTGCTTCTATAACTTTAATGAAGCTGAGATATTTGCAAAACTCTGGACCGCAGGTGTCTATGGTGGGCAACGAACGCGATATTGTCCTTTCCGGGGAGTAACGCGCTTGGGTGATTGCTGATGGCAAAAGATCGATAGAACTAGCTGAGCGACAGGCGAAACAAAGGACCTGCATGGTGTGGTGTGGTGGTGAGCGCGTTACTCCCCGGAAAGGACAATAGCGCGTTCGTTCCCCACCATAGACACCGGCGGTCCAGAGTTTTGCAAATATCTCAACTTTATTAAAGTTATATTTCGCAATATACCCTGCCATTAAAAAGAGTAGGCAGTAAAGAAAAACGGTTACGATTGTGATTATTGCTTCTATACTTCAACCTACACCTAATATTTATGTAAGAAACTTAATAAACTAATAGTCGCTGAAAGAAAAACAAACGGAACCTGCTGAAATTGAGCATGCAGCTGTGACTGCGGCACTATAGGCCCAAACGTAGGTGGAAAACGGCTGGGGCTGCAAGAAATCAGGAAATTATCGTCATCCTGAGTCTCTTCGTTAAGTCCTTTCCTTCACTCTTAGACATCCTTTAGACTACACTTGTTCCTACCTCTGATCGAACAAAAAGGCTTATAATATGCCTTCAAATATACTAAAAAAGTATATTCACCTCTTATTTTGCCGTTTACAATGCGACGCTGCGACGGGTGTAGCGCAGTATAGTTACAGTACACTGCAATAGACACATGGTCGTTGGTTTCACCCTGCACCCTGAGCTCACCAACTATTTCTTTCCTCCAGAGTCGGTGAACTGTAGGAGTTGTCTGCGAGAATAAAACAGTGACCCCATCCACTGCTAGGTTACCTCAAGTTATAAATGCCTAAAATCACCTCGAACGATGCTCCATTAAGTCACGGCGCATCTCTCAGAGATTGATCAAGGCCGAACGCTTCATACTTTTTATTCCATACAATGTTTTAGGTAACTTGAGCTGGCACCAATGAATTCTCTATTTGTTCTTATCTTAGGTCAAACCTAATAGCATGATACTCAAACGAAGTGTCGTACACACTTACAGTTCTTGACGGCAGAATACTCATGGTTATATCCCATGCCTCCTCCCCCCCTTTCGTTGAATTCTTTTGTACTAGCAAACAACATTTCGATTAATGGCGTACTCCCTTCCCAAAGAATCTCATCCAATTCTTCAAGATGGAAACGTCTTATTCAGGCTATCTCCCAGACTACAAAAAGAATCGACTCGAAAAAAAGAATAAATCTTCATCCAACAGCAGGAACAAAATGCGAAATATTCGACGACTTTTCTGAACGATGAATACGAGAAAAGCAGAACGAATGCAAGAACAAGTAGTGGATCCGCAAAGCAGATATGATGACGGGTCATGTAAAAAAGATGCGGTGATAAAGCAATGACCAAAACCTGAATCATGCTAAGCCTCATGGCAGTTTCGTGGTCACTTTTGGTCGACGTTCATCACGCTCTATATCCCTTGGGTAGGCGGCACGTAGTACGGCACTTTAACCGTCAAGGAATCCTTCTGCAGAACGGAACAACCACGGTTGAAAAGCCCCTTGTAAGTTGATAGGATTATAAGATTATGCAAACTTTTGTGTAAAACGCCTTGTGTAAAATTCGTGAACTCTCGATCGATAAGCAGCTTCGGTAGTGCAGGCACCATGAACGATTTGCTTGCAGGAAACGGTATTTAAGAATCCCTGCTATAAGAAATGCCATGAGTGATGAATGGATGATTTTTCCGTAACTATATATTTTGCGTAGGGGCGCGTGTGGCGCAGTGGTTGAAGGCGCCACTGCGACGCGCACATGAAATGCGCCCATGGCCCACCAAGCCTTCCATCACTCCGGGGTCGGTAAATTGGTACCAGACTTGTCTGGGAGGATAGCAGCACTGGCTCGATACATCGGCAAGCCACCGCGAGTCATTGTAAAGGCCAGATATGCATTCAATCACCTCCAACGATGCTTAATGAAGTCGAATGCATGGCGCATCCCTCAGGGATTGATCAACGCTGAGAGCTTTATCCTTTTATCCTTTATATATTTTGTGAATAACCAGAGTCATGAGAAAGAAAACTCACGATTGCCTAGCCAAAAGGCACAAAATTGTTTTTGAAGTCATCCTTGGTTCCCTGTTTGGTCTTCCCCGTTTGTCATAGACTTAATCCTATCGTGTTGCTAATAAGTAACTATACAGGTTATACGGAAGTTTTTCATGATCGACAGTGATAAATTGAGACATCTTTGGTGCTTTACCGACTTACGTGTTGATTAAATGGACCGCAGGTGGCTGGGACGCGATGAAATTTGGAACGTTCAAGAAGAAACTAGCATTGAAAGTCAGTTATATTAAAAAGAAAAGTGTGAACCAAAACTAAAAGAGCGTTTCGATATTGGTGACGATACCGCGAAAGCCTCTATTCCTTAAAGGTCTCGATTTTTAGAATCGAAAAACATTCATTTGCAAGTTTTCGACATTCGATTTAGATAAAAGTAACTATTGATTCTACAAGAACAATGAATGAGACGGAGCGCTGCCTTACGCAGAGCAGATGTCGAGAGCGAAAATTTGTTTCGTAGAGCCGCAAACAAGGCGAACGTGAGCACAGATTAGGTGTTGCTCAAACTTACCCCAGAAAAAGTCCGGCCTCAAACTTAGGCGCGGCACGCAATGATGAACATATTAGATTTTAACTTTTCAAATCATATTTTGGTTAAGTGCTGCACCTGTGTGGCATTTCTGTTCGCATAGTTCACGCAGGCATTGTGTGACTGATTCAACCATTGCCAGAACAGTAATGTGGGCCAGCTCGGGTTCGGCAACAACATTCCGGTCACCTAAACGAGGCAAGCACCTTAACTCTAAAAAATGAATTCACAACTAAATTTCCAACATTGAAAAAATTGAAAACTTCATGTCAAGCGCAAATGTATAGCACCTGTACAGTATAAAATTAAGCGAAGATTTCAAAGTTACAAGAGGAAGTACTCACTGTTATCCAGCCGAAAGGCACAAACCCGCTCATCCTGAAGGGAGGAAACACCTTTTCACCAGTATCAGGATGCAGAATGGCTTGCTTGATTTTCTGCGCTCGCCATAGCTCCTTATCGGAAGCAGTGTGGTCAACGTTCTGCCAATTTTCCAGAAGTTGAACGCACTCATGCAAGCGTTTCTAAACGAAGTTATGTTGAAGCTTTAAGAAATCACGAACCTACATTTTCTTAATAATTCAGATGACCGGTGCAAAAATGTGTAAAAGGCATAAATTTGAACTAAGAATAAATATACGGTCTCATGCAACAGTTTTGGAATTTCTTCGATCTAAAAGGGCAATGATGAAGAATCTGCATTGCAATCGGACGAGTTTCTCGATAGCCCAAGAAAGAAAAAGAGTCCCAAGCCAGCGACTTGCTCAGCGAATTAAATTTCAGTGAAAGCACGTTTTTTTCGAGAGCACTCAGTTAAGCAATTAAGAAAAGTTAGGAAACAACTTACATCTGATACTAATAGTGTAGTGGGATCAATGACGTCAAGATAATGCAGGTATCTGCAAAGAAATGAGAGGTTATTACAGAAATTGTAGATGAACATCTGCAGTGAATGAGGAACTTGTAAAGCGCTGTGGCAAACAACAAAACAGCCCACCTTCCTAAAAAGGTGTCTTGTGGAAAACGAGGACTGTTCAACCGAAACGGTGGATATTTTGGGAATCCGAAGATGCTCTCTGATGGCATCTGTAAGTTTAGAAAAACGTTCTCTCGGAAATGATTTTATTTACTTTGAAGTACCGAAAATAGTAAATTTGGCGCTTCTGTGATGTAATGGTTAGGGTTAGCTTGCAGTGGCTACGCATGATTGTCAATCCGCTAGAAATAATTTGACACTATATCAGCTTAGAAATTACAGAATCACTTTCACACTTTCTCTAATCAATACACACCACGATGAAGAATAGCAGAGAATGTGAACTACAAAAAATTGACAAGCTAAAAGGTTTTCATTATTGCCGTTGAATACCGATTTCACATCTCTAGAATCAAGATGAAGCCGTCCTAAGGTATTACCAGATCTACCTTTAGGTGGCTGTTAGACATCAAGGATTGGAGGCAGCTTCTCAGTCAACTCTGGCATAAATTTCTCGACTAAAGCAAGGTGAACTGGTTGCTTGGATCTGGACGTGGTAATGACAAGACCGTGCATCAAATAAAATATTTTTAAGACACTTACTGACGAAGTAAACAGGCTGTGGGTAATAAAGTAGTTAAAAAACAAAGACGAGAGCCCTTCCGTAATCGGGAAATCATTAAACCTTGAACCCTCCATCTATAGTAACTACTTCTTAAAAAGTTCCTATTTCTATATCACCTCACGTCTTCTACAATAGCTGTTTTACATGTAATCGCTATACATCTTGCACATTCTGTAAATTTTCTCTTAACAACCAATCCATGCAGTTGTCTCGCAGGTGGCTGAAAAAGGAATCAGCACCAGTCAGCGGAATGTACTTTCCAGCATCTGCCGTCCCAAAGAAGTTTCCGAACAAGCACCTGCGTCCTTTCACATGTAGCCCCAGCAAATTGTACTAGTTGAAATTGTACACAACCTCTCTTTGAGCGCTATCTCTGATCCCCTCTGTAAAACTCCACCCATTACACACAGAATATAAGGAGCACCATTAGTCATCACGGGCAATGCCGAGTCTCCATTCGGACAGTGCCTGTTCTCCTTTAGCACAGAGTCAGTCTCGCAGTACCTGTCCTCCAGTCTACAAGTGGCTCTCCTCCGATCCGCCAGTGTCGGTCTTCCAATCCTAGCGCCAATCCTAGTGCCTAGCTTCCTTCTTTTGCATCACTTGTTCTCATCTCAATTGTACATATATATTTAATTAACCACCTGTCATCACATATCACATATATTCATACATATCACACATATTATCATTGTACTGTTGTTATTGCTATAAACTGTTATAATCCAAACGTGAGGTTAGTTACGGCAAAAAAGTCCTGCGTGGCGAATTCATACAAAGTCGAGCATTTCACGTACAGTTGGCGGACAAAAGGCAAATCCTACCAACTCCCTAATTCACTGGCCAACCAACACAAATTGGTGCATTGGCCCACTCGAATTGAACCCAACGCTCTACGCTACCACTAAGCCAATCTATTGGCCATTCTATCCAATATTCTCATATTCTGATATTCCACTGTATCTGCCATCTCTACTTCAAGCGATCAAGCATCGCTCAAGGAATCAAGCAACAACTTGGACAACCTCACGAAGAGAAACCTACGTGCATGTACGTTTATTTACCATATATCAAAACCGAAAAAAAATGTCGAAAACCCTTTCCCTCCGTCTGCGAGCACTAACAAAGGCCATCAACCGCCTCAAATCCTCATTTAGCAAATACGACCAGGAGGTATACTCTCTAGGAGACATCCCTCCTAACGAACCTCAACGAACGGAATACCTCGTTGCACGGAAAGACACTATAAAACAAGCGACAACGGCCATTACAAAGGATCGTGACCGTCTAAGGCAGCACTGGACAATTACACTAAAGCGGCAGACAACTTCGAGCTGCAAACTCCAATACCATAGAAACTAAAAAAAGGTATAAAACTAAACGTGAATAGGTCACTATAACATCTCGATAAGGCAGAAGAATACCTCTCCAATCTTCTCGATCTGAGGAATAAACTAGATAGCACAACAGACAACAGACAACGCTAAGAATGACTCGCATACTGCCCCACCGGTGACAAATCTACCGCTCATTCCTATCCCCAAATTCAGTGGAGATATGTGGGAATGGGAAGCATTTTAGGGAGCATTAGAGCACTCCGTCCACTCAAAGCAGATAGACGACAATTTCAAAGTAAACTATCTATTAAACTCTCTTCATGGGAAGGCTAGAACTTTTATCAAGCAATACGAAATTTCACGAGAATCCTATCCCGTAGTCATAGATCATCTAAAGGCCGAGCACGGCAACAAATAAGCCCTTATAAACTATAAATTATTGAACAGGCTACACAGAGCACAGGCAAATAGGGAGCGACTAAAGGACCAGGAAATATTATGCGAAACCCTCCACTCGATAGTCTGTCAACTACGTCGTAAAGGAAAGCAAGTCGATAACATGTATCTCCAACAACAACTCTTGAAAAAGTTCACGAAAAAAATCGAACGACACACTCCATGAGAAACACGGCAATGCCGAATCAACGAAACACCCAAAACAGAGAAACTCTTCCAAGTAGTCAACGACTACATAGCCCAGGAACTTATAATAGAACGCCAACTAGGCAAATCTCAAGTACCAAGAAACGACCGCAACAATACGCCGATCAAAAGTTCACTAGTAACAACGAGTCATCAGCGAACACTTATGAAAAAGCCGCAATCATGTTTTTACTGTAATGAGGTAGAACACTTACCAATCGACTGTACTACGATAAAAACTTCACAGGAAAGAGTACAAGTGATAAAAAATCGCAATCTTTGCTAAAATTGCGGTTCCTCATGCCACCGCTTGCCCGAGTGCAAAGGAGGCCCGTGCAGGAATTGTAACAAGCACGGACACCATACTTCCATATGTAGGCACCAACACCTACCAAGTGAGCCTAAACCGCGGAGCGAGGAAAAAGATGCAAGAAAAAGGCCAAAACTACATATCCCAACAAAAGGGAGGAGAACGACCCCACCCGCGGTCAATACAGTAACCTCCAGTGAGACACAAGGCGATCATTCTATTGCTCTTCATACTATAAAGCAATATGAAACCAGAGTACAGGTTTGGGCTGCACAAGCAATAGTACTGAACCTAAGCAAAATTAAAAATAAGGTAGTAGATGTGCTACTAGACACGCCAGTCGACCGATCATTTATTACTAACGATTTGGTCAGGACCTTGAAATTAAAGGATACCTACTCAACGGAGTTAGCGAATCATAAATTTGGAGATTCTAAAGCAGATACAAAGAAATACGGAA
Source organism: Angiostrongylus cantonensis (assembly GCA_009735665.1). Classification (NCBI taxonomy): domain Eukaryota; kingdom Metazoa; phylum Nematoda; class Chromadorea; order Rhabditida; family Metastrongylidae; genus Angiostrongylus; species Angiostrongylus cantonensis. The sequence goes on from MQTX01000048.1 coordinate 2,124,893, forward strand.
TCATTTCCATAATATTGCGAGACACTCACGGAGCCGAACATGAAATAGCAGTGACCAGAGTGACCACTGACACAATCACACAGCCATTAAAGCGCTGCAGCCTAAGTGGGGAAGATCGGGAATTACTCCATCGAAATAGCATTCATCATTCAATAGATCCGACCCGCAGCACTATTCATCCTAAAATCCTGCTCGGTAGCCGAGATGTGACAAAAGTATTAGATAAAAGAATACCTCTCAATAATACATTGCCATCGGGATTGACACTAATCCAATCAAAACTAGGCTACCTTGTAACAGGAGGCATACACAAGCAACAAAATGAACCGGACATTGATATAGTTCCCGCAGCCAGTACCACACAAGTCTCTTATGAGATAACCGAGTCGGAGGAAAACCCTTGGATTTTCGAGTCACCCGCTGATAAAGAATTTATGGAATCCAACAAAGAAGAGTTACGACAACAAAATACGGCGATCTGGAAACACGTTCAAGAAGTGATAGAAAAACGAGAAGACGGATACTACGTGGGTCTTTCGTGGAAGAACGATGCAACAACGTTACCAGACAATGAAACCATGGCAATAAAACGATTATAAGCAATAAACACAGAACTCAAACAAGATCCCAAGATGTTGCAAGAGTACCATGAAACAATTGTAAGTCAATTACATCAAAACATCATCGAAGAAGTTGACGAATCTAAGCCGTCTGACGCTAGCGAAATAACATCAAAGCTGCGACCTGAGTTGAGAGAACGAATTTTTCAAGACCGTTCCAGAACTCAATGCAATATCATCAAAACCGTACGTTACAGCACCAGAGTATAAAACCGCACTTAAAGCATTAGTCCACAATCATCAACAAGTTCACTTTACATCCTTCCCAGTAAGAACTATGACGAAGTTGAATCTTTTTAAGGACTATGATGGAATTATCCGCTGTAGAGGACGACTGAGACATGCTAATATGCCAATAGACACACGTCAACCTATGCTCATTATAAATAACACTAAAATGGCGGAAATTATCGTACACGACGCACACCTGCCATTTCCCTGCAGTAACAAAAGCCAAACAATGGCCAGAGTTAGACAACGATTTTGTATTGACAAATTAAGAACCCTGACAAGAAAAATCATAAGACGCTGCGTGCCCTGTCAAAAAAAAGCCTGCCATACAAATATCCAACAATGGAGGATCTGCCTGGGAGGAGGGTGGTACGATCACACCCATTCGAACATGTGAGAATAGATTACTTAGGCCCACTGTCGGTTAAGCGCGACGAAAACGTAAGAAAAATCTACAAGATAATCACCACATGTGCAACCACAAGACAGCTTCACCTCGAACTGGTGCACAACATGTCAACAAACGCATTACTGTTAGCACTCCGAAGATTCTTTGCGAGAAGAGGGGTACCTGCCACTAACACTTTGGACAACGCACCAAACTTCTTTCTAGGGGAGCAAATACTACCAACTGCCATCCTCCCAATTATAGAAGATTCTACGTTTGCAAAGACCGTGGAAACAAAGGGAGTTACGTAGAAGACAATAACGCCTTATGCCTCATGGCAGGGGGCATTTTACGAACGTCTCATAAAATCCATAAAATACTCCCTTTACAAAGTCCTGCAAAAGGAGGCCCCAACGGAGGTGGGGCTATAAACACTTATAGTAGAAGTCGATGGAAGTCTCAATAACAGACCACTCACATATATCGAAGAAGAGCCTGATGATTTCGTAACACTGCGAGCTATCGACTTTATTCAACGTGATATGATAATCATACACCCATTTTAATCCCTTAGAGAACATCACAATGATAAAGACTACATCCCATCAGAAGAAGAGAGTAAACTCCGCACAGTGCAAAAAGCCAAACTGGCCCTACTATCTAGTCACGAGTTAAAAAAACAGTGCTGGGCCGTCTGGAGGCAGCAGTATTTCAAGAGTCTTCGAGAATCATATAAAGTCAACATCAATAACAAAAGAGGCACCGTGGATACAGTGGTCGTAATTCACGAGCCAGTTCAACCTCGGAATACATGGAAAATGGGCTGCATAATCAAATTGCAACAATCAGAAAATGGAGTAATCAGAGAAGCGGAGGTCAGACTACCCAACCAAAGAATCATTCGAAGACCTGTGAGCCTCGTAATCCCACTAGAAATAGGATAAACAGAAGAACAACAAGCGCCAGATACTGGAGGAAATATGAAGGATCTCCCAAATGAAAACTCAAAAGAAGTAGCACCAAACCTAACACACCGCTACAACCTCCAACCAAGAACACGCACTAGCACAACGGTACTTGCTCCCAAAATGGCATCCGACTCACCATCTAGAAAAAACTAAAAATCGAGAGAAGGTTTTCAAGAATACCGCGCATAAGAAAAGGAAAACGAAGTTACACCGACTGATCAAATAAACAAGAAAGCTACAACACGTAGCAACCTAACCACGTCTACTAAAAAAAGTTTCCAACACATTATGCCACTCGCTCACCTCGCTTTGACCATAATGCTTCTAACAAGGACAAGGTGTTATGCATTTATACCGTATGTGTGCACAATGAGCGGAGTTAACATCACCTAGATTGATCGCACTTCCATCATTCCATGTGACCCACATCCCAAAACAACAACATGCCAAGCAGTTATTCAACTGATACCGATTGCAGAAAAACTTGACGTTCTAGTAACACTGTGGAAAGTTCGAATCCGGCGGCACATCCATTATTGCGGGATGAACAACCATACAAGCGAGGTAGTGGGAGGAATAGCCGACTATATGCATGAATTACGGCGAGTGGCATGCGAAGAATTATGGAACGTCGGCATAATGAGACTAACAAACAGCATAACACTATCCGACATTAAGAAAGATACAGTAACCATGCGTTCAGTAACACTCGCAGGTCACGTAGGACCAGATGGGACCTGCAAGGGAACCACGTACAGTGATCAGTTCGGATCATGACAAGACGTAATAGTCCAAACAACAATCGAAATCAGTCTCAAGCAAGTAAAAGCCTTCGCTAACATAGAAAACGACAAATTACATATGCCTGGAGGATTAGTATACAAATGGTCTGCCAAAACATGCATTGACTTCGAAGAAAGGGAAGCACATTGGAGGAAAGTACCGATCGATGAATGCTCACCACAGCGTCATGCTGTAATTTACGAAGGTCTGGCGGTAATTCTGAACACAACACATGAAGACCCTTTACAACCACCAAGTGGAACATACACAGTGGAACACGATGATAAAGTGTTCGCCCTACGCCGAACCGGTCCTTATCAAGGATACGCTACACCAGCATGGACATCGGAACACCCAAGATTAATTATAGCCCACCGCCAACGAGGAGGATTTTTCTTTCAAAAATCAAAGGTTTCACCTTTAATATTCGATTTAATGCTTCGAAACCGACTTTCCTTGAACCTCGGTGTACTTAATCAATATGTATTTTTCTTGATGAGCTTACACGAGGTTGATAATGATATTTATTATCGGCTAACGTTAAGATGAAGATGAAGACGTCGAAACGTTAGCCGATAATAAATATTATTACCAACCTCGTGTAAGCTCATCAAGAAAAATACATATTGATTAAGTACACCGAGGTTCAAGGAAAGTCGGTTTCGAAGCATTAACACGCTTTGTGCTAGCTAATGATAACACCGACTTCTGCACGATGTGCGCGATGATATATGTCCGGAAGAAAAACAAATAGTTATCAACGGACATTATCGTTATATTTACCATCAGCATCGTGTATAAAAGGGCACCACTGAAGGAGTGTGCCTCATTCGAGGAGACGGACCGCTGAAGAAGACCTGACTCGACACGAAGGCGAAGCCGCCACATCGAGGCGAAAGACAAGCGTGGACCATCGACTCGGATCATCGGCTCTGATGAAGACGAAGACGTCGAAACGTTAACCGATAATAAATATTATTATCAACCTCGTGTAAGCTCATCAAGAAAAATACATATTCGATTTAATGTTGTATGTGAACGCAAAATTCGTGTATGTTGACCGCAACTAAGCGCGAAATTTAAATGCCCTAAGTAACAAGATTGAATCACGAAGATGCGAAATGGAGAGACGCATACGCGAAACACAGTTGGCAATTGCGTCACTAAACCCTGATGAATATTTGCGTATTTATATATGGAACGCCCAGGATACATTGCCAACATAATGGGCGAGGTCATCTACACATCCAAGTGCCCCATGTCGAAGTGACAATACGTAGAGTGGACCGCTGCTTTCTAGAATTACCCGTAATAGCAAACAACCAATCAAAATTTCAAAATTCATGCTCCCACGAACTCATGTCCTCACGAGACAAGAAACAAATAAGTTGCAATCCCGTACTGGTGCCAAAGTACCACATACTCGAGTCGTGGATAGCAACGGGAAAGGAAATTCGTACGGCTACATACAATAAGTTTAACTAGAAAAAGCGCCTTTACATACACAGCACCAAAGACGATTGCCGTAGGAAAAATATATTCACAAGCAGAAGTAGAGCCAATGGTTAATCGATTAATGTTCCCAGTAGTACAGAACGGCAGGCAGTAGAAAACACAATAATCAGAGGAGTCATGGGCCATCACCCCATGATGTACAATATTAAAGTAGATCAATTAATAACCGACGAGCACATAGAATCATTAAAATCACGTGTGATGTCAACCGTATGGGGAGGATTCACCAAACGAGGAACAATATCAGCAGGAATCCTAGAAATAATCACGATCCTTAAATTCCTAATTTGAATCTTGGAAATAGCCTTTAACTCCAAAATAATATACGACCTCTACGGAGCAGGATTTCAAATGCTTGCGCCATTATCCAACAGCGTGACGGCCTACATGATGCATAAAAAACAGCAAACAAAACTGACCAACTACAGCAACGTGACCTGCTACCACACAAGAACTATCCAATCACAGAAAAACCAACCATACGCCACAACGTGATTAACGCTACAGTAGCCTACCCAAAAGTCGCAACACCATAACCACTATAGAAGCTCTTCACTTCAATACTACTAACCACGTCCATCGACAACTTAGTCTCCATCGCTCACACGTTTATGCCCGTCGCATGCATTTTCTTCACCTCACAACGAACATTTCTTTCCTCAATAGAATACTCTGTGTACACTTCTCCCAATTATTGCATGTTGTAAAATTCTATTATTAAGCTTAAATACACACATTCTGCCATACTCCTAACCGCGGCGGGGGGTATAGTAACTATTCCTTAAATAGTTCCTATTTCTATGTCACCTCATGTCTTCTACAATAGCTGTTTTACATGTTATCGTTATACATCTATTCCTACACATTCTGTAAATTGTCTCTTAACAACCATTCCACGCAGTTGTCTCGCAGGTGGCTGAAAAAGGAATCAGCACCAGTCAGCGGAATGTACTTTCCAGCATCTGCCGTCCCAAAGATATTTCCGAACAAGCACCTGCGTCCTTTCACATGTAGCGAGCCAATGGTTAATCGATTAATGTTCCCAGTAGTACAGAACGGCAGGCAGTAGAAAACACAATAATCAGAGGAGTCATGGGCCATCACCCCATGATGTACAATATTAAAGTAGATCAATTAATAACCGACGAGCACATAGAATCATTAAAATCACGTGTGATGTCAACCGTATGGGGAGGATTCACCAAACGAGGAACAATATCAGCAGGAATCCTAGAAATAATCACGATCCTTAAATTCCTAATTTGAATCTTGGAAATAGCCTTTAACTCCAAAATAATATACGACCTCTACGGAGCAGGATTTCAAATGCTTGCGCCATTATCCAACAGCGTGACGGCCTACATGATGCATAAAAAACAGCAAACAAAACTGACCAACTACAGCAACGTGACCTGCTACCACACAAGAACTATCCAATCACAGAAAAACCAACCATACGCCACAACGTGATTAACGCTACAGTAGCCTACCCAAAAGTCGCAACACCATAACCACTATAGAAGCTCTTCACTTCAATACTACTAACCACGTCCATCGACAACTTAGTCTCCATCGCTCACACGTTTATGCCCGTCGCATGCATTTTCTTCACCTCACAACGAACATTTCTTTCCTCAATAGAATACTCTGTGTACACTTCTCCCAATTATTGCATGTTGTAAAATTCTATTATTAAGCTTAAATACACACATTCTGCCATACTCCTAACCGCGGCGGGGGGTATAGTAACTATTCCTTAAATAGTTCCTATTTCTATGTCACCTCATGTCTTCTACAATAGCTGTTTTACATGTTATCGTTATACATCTATTCCTACACATTCTGTAAATTGTCTCTTAACAACCATTCCACGCAGTTGTCTCGCAGGTGGCTGAAAAGGGAATCAGCACCAGTCAGCGGAATGTACTTTCCAGCATCTGCCGTCCCAAAGATATTTCCGAACAAGCACCTGCGTCCTTTCACATGTAGCTCCATCAAATTGTACTAGCTGAAATAGTACACAACTCTCTTTGTGCACTATCTCTGATCACCTCCTTCAAATTCCACCCATTACAGACAGAATATAAGGAACACCATTAGTCATCACGGGCAATGCCGAGTCTCCTTTCGGATAGTGTCTGTTCTCCTTTAGCACAGAGTCTGCCTCCCAATCGACCAATACCTGTCCTCAACAAGTGTCTACAAGTGGCTCTCCTCCGATCCGCCAGTGTCGGTCTTCCAATCTCATCTCATTCGTATATATCCAACTACCTGTCATCACATAGTACATATTATCATTGTACTGTTGTTATTGCTATAAACTGTTATAACCAAAACGCTAGGTTGTCCACGGTAGTTACGGCAGAAAAGTCCCGCTTGGCGAATTCATACAAAGTCGAGCATTTCACGTACAGTTGGCGGACAAAAGGCAAATCCGACCAACTCCCTAATTCACTGGCCAACCAACACACCAACTGTTCAAGATAACCGTTATAAAGATGATACCAGCTCAAATTTCTAAAAGATGAATTTTGTACGGTAAAATAGCGGAAATGAAACATTCACCTCTTTCAACGCATAACGTCTAAATGCGCCGTAAGCAATGAAGGTTAATTCGAAAACAAATTGGCTATTCTTAGCTTGGCTTCTTGATGGAAACTCCGGACTCCTTTTCACCTTGAAAACCCTGCAGGAGAGATGAATCCCACCGTTTTACATCGCAGCCCAATGTTCAGGATCATCTGCTAGCAACGATTGGGTGGTAAACGGTTGGAAGGCTTTTAACATCAAACCATCGTCTCTTACCTCTTATTAGATTTCATTAGAAGAAACTAAAAAAGAATCTACAGGTCTTTTTTTATAGGATACAAACTATATTACTATGCCACGATAGTGTGCTGACTTTTTGGATCCTGTGACACATTTTTTAAGGGCGCGTGTGGCGCAATGGTCGGAGGAGCCCTGTAACATAAACGTGGAATCGATCCCCGCGCTCTACTTGTCTGGGAGGATGGCAGCACTAGCTTGATACATTGGTAGGCCATCGTGAGTCATTGGAAAGGCCAGATATGCATTCACTCACCTCGAATGATGGTTAATGAAGTCGAATGCATAGGGCATCCCTCAGGGATTGATTAACCCCAAGCTCTTTATCCTTTAAATTTTTTATACATCAGATAATCGATAAAAAGAACTAAGCACTTTCCGTCTGGATTTGAAATAGAGATTAAAATTGATGTAAAAAAAAGTTAATGAAGAATAGAGTTGTGTTAATACTTGTACATTAGAAAGAGAGGACAAATCCAAAGTATTGATATATAAGGCGAAAACACGAGTAGGCCGATAACTACAAATCAATTGGCCTCATTTAATCGCTCGCTCGGATGGTTAACCTCCTTTTCTAGAAAGCGAACACGAATAATAAAGGCCACAATGGTAATAATAGTATTAATAGTGATACTAGTAAAAATAACGGCAATAGTAGTATTACAGGAAAGGTGCTAAGATATGAGCAAAACTCGTAACCTCAGCTGGGCTTCAAGATCGCGATTACCCTTTTCAGGAACACATAGTGCTATCCATCACACAAACCGAAGCCCTCACTTTGCCTTTCTCTGAGCCAGTTTTTTTTTTTAGCCTAACGGTGCTATCGACAACTTCTCGTCAACGGTAACGATCCAAGAAGCACAAGTCGGAACTGAACCGAGTTGAGCGGAAGCTGCAGACAAAATCACAATGTTTAACTCCTATTTATTGGCTATTGGTGACAATAGGTAATAGGTATTACATAAGAGATAAACACTAATATTAGTAATGAAATAACAAAATTTGTAAAAGCATCGAACAATTATGAGAAGTAGGGCACCCAACAAAGAGTACCGCTCTTGTTTTCTCTCGAGCGCACAGAATACACTAGTGATTATATTTTACTATCAACGAATTCAGTGAAGGTAATAAAAGTAACGATATCTAAAAACGCCGAAGGATTTTCGCTCTTTTGGATCCAAGAAGAATTCACTGCCCAAGAAACTGCCTAAATTGTTGATGAAAAAAAAATAGAGTGGAAAGAGGATATTCGATAACTACGATAGTTCCTTCCTATGAAGGCAAACATCACGTCTTTGGAGATTCCTCTTAGAGAAAAAATTAATCAGACAAAAAACAAATAACTCTAGCGAATGATTAAATGAATTAGTAAAGCGGCTAAAACGTAGTTCTGATCGTCTAAAGACTCAATCACAATCACAGAATCACAGCAAAACGAAGTAAAGTGACAGCTGTTCGAGTTAAAGTAGAACTGATGCCTACGCCCGATGCAAGGCCAATCAACTGAACAGGCTCTAGAAAGGATTCAAAAAACGTTAAAAAACTGTCAAGAGAAGCGATTCATGGAAATCAGTGCCCTCGTTGAGAAGATTATTTCCGCCTAGACGAGTAATTGTTGCACCACTAGGACAGCGCGCTAGCAAAAGGTGTACTTATAAGAATGTGGGATATAAATACAAGTTATGAGACGAAAAAGCGGCTTTTGCCGGTTGAATTTAACATTGTCCAATCCTTTAGTGAAAAAAAGTCAAAGATCTTTACGTACCCTTCAGTCACCATGTGGAAATCCTGCATAGCCTCGATGAACTAGCTGGAAAAATCACAGAAGTATCTGCCTCCATATCACGGAACGATTTTGATTCAACTTCATTAGTATTATGGATTTCACTATCAGACGATGTAGATGCTCTCCAGTTGTTTAAGCAATAATTAAGTCATCGAAAAAGTGAAAGCTTGAAGGTAGCACAATTACACCACTCATGAGTGCTTGGGTTCCTTGACGACCAACGATCACAAATGGTACGAACGTCTCCTTACCGTTTCTTTCCTAAGAGATTTTTGTCTACCGTAGTGGGTTTCTTAATTATTTAGGGTTGAAATGGAGTTAAAAAATGGATAAAGGTCTCGACGTTGATCAATCCCTGAGGGTTGCGCCATGCATTCGACTTCATTAACCATCGTTGGAGGTGATTGAATGCATATCTGGCCTTTCCAATGACTCGCGGTGGCCTACCAATGTATCGAGCCAGTGCTGCTATCCTCCCAGACAAGTCTGATATAAATTTGCCGACTCCGGAGGGATGGAAGCCTTGGTAGGCCATGGGGTGGGAATCGATTCCACGTGTGTCTCGCAGTGGCGTCCCCAACTACTGCGCCAAACACGTCCTTTAAATGGGGTAGCAGATTTTAAATAGACACCAGGTTGATTTCTTTTGCTTTTCTGATACCATCGTTCTTACGATGTCGAGTATCAATAAAAAAAATAAACGCTATTAAATTTCAGCAGTGCTTGTGGAAAAATGGTTTGTAGCTGAATATCAATAAAATTATGTTCACGTGGCTCATATCCCACACCACCGCACGCCACGAGAATTTTCGAAGTTCATAAGAATGTGAGGGTTTCAGCGAAAGAGGCCAAACAGAAAAAGTGATCCTCTGGGATAAGTAAAAGAAAAGTTCAAAAGTATCTAGAAAGTAATTTCCACGACCGACATTCTATTAACGTCTGCATTATTCAGTAGAGAAGGGAAGAAAGGACGAAATATTGAAGAAGACGAAATGTCAGCCACCAATGAAGAAATTTTATGTCAACAAGCATGTTTGCTTAGAAAAAACACATTAACTTATTCCTCTATGAAGTACTGCGTGCATATGAGAGCGAAGAGCATCTCCTTCCCTGGATAGGCTTTCGATTCCACGATTTTCCAAGGGGCTTTGGGAAAATTTCATCCGTGTACAAATAGGAAAAGATCATGGAGTGAATGATTTAAAAATCAACGTCGCCGTCTGTTTCCCTCTGTCGCGTAGCTCTATTGCAGCAAAATTTTACAACGATAATAAGACTGCAAAGGAAATTTCGAAGTATGCCATCGTATGCGCTTTATCTTCCATCATCTTTCACTTGGTCTATGTCTATTTACTCAAGAGGTCAATCAACAACGGCGAGTAGCTTGAAGGGGACTATATAAGACGTTTACAATACCGTTTATGGTATTAAAAAAGCTTATTAGCATCAGTAGGGTGTGGCTTCTTAAGGTTTAACTTTACCCTTTTTTGGGTGGGAGGAAATTTTTTTAGAGTTTCATGCTATGCCTACATTGTTAGGGAGAGACAGCAGTACAGCCAAATCATTTAGAAGATCCACTAAGATCTACTAATTAGAGCAAAGGACCAAATCCAACGACTCACTGAGTAAGCGAACTGACAAACTAAATGTTGTAGAATACTACACGAATAAGAGAACGTCTACTGAATGATCACCACTACTATTTAAAAAGTCAAAGTTTTCCTAGGTAAGTAAGTTAGGAGTAGGGTGTTACTAACCTCCAACTGTCTACGTCGTCTTCTTCTTCGACGGCTTCGTCTTAGAGCCGTATTGGTTCGAATCGATGGTCCACAGCCATTCGTCCTCACGATGTGGGTCCAGCCGGATAGAATGGAATCGCCTCGACCGAAGTGTAGCACCGCTCGAATGAAATCGGCTCACTAGTCTGCTTCCTTTTAAGCAGGTCGATTGATGATGTATTTGTATCCAATATGATCTGCTGGTCTCCTTTCATGGTGACTCTCTGCGATAACGATTACAGTAATTGCAATAACGACTGGCCGTAGATTATCGACTGGGAGCAACATGGCTCTGAAGAAGGCGAAGGTGCAAAACGCTAACCGAATAAAACCTTTATAAGAACCTCAAGTTAGCTTAATCCTAAGTTAAAAAATATTTATTATTCATGTCGAGCTCAAGGGAAAATTAAGTTTTTAGAAACTTTATGAAGTCTTTGAACACTGTTGTTCGAGAGAGGTGGAGAGAGAGATAGAAAGAGAGAGGGACAGGTTTGACGTAAGATTAGAATCAGTGGAAATCACACTTTAATCGATTTGATTCACTCCATAATGAAGAAAAATTCGGGTGGTTCTTACTATGCAGATCATTTTAAAAAGGCGAGTTCTTCAGCTCGCCCGTTGAGCAGATGGTGTCTGTGTTCCTTGAAAGCTTCGTCTGAACTTCGTTTTCTATGGAAAGTGATGAAAGTTGAAAATAGAGGACGAACTTGGTGTTCCTATTTTTCTTCTTACTGTTTAGTAGTTAAGCTAGTAAAAAAGGTAAATATTAAATATACGACAAAATGATGCTGGACTGGTATATTTGCAAAACCTGGGCATTACGCCAGATTCGAACCCGTGTCCACCCTTTCTATCAGCTCACGTGTTACCCATTGCACCACAGAAAGCCTCGATTTTCCTCCAATTTTATCTAGCAGTGCTATAAACATCGTCTCTCAACGGGCATGATTTAGTGGTGAGCATAAATAGGGGTTGTGAACAGTTAAAAGAAAGGATGAAGCCTTCGTGGTTGATCAATGACTGAAGGAAGCGCCATGCCCTCGATTTCACTGAGCATCGTTGGAGATGATTGAGCGCATATCGGACCTTTCACAATCACTCACGGTGGCCTGTCTATGTATCGAGTCAATGAAGATGTCCTTCCAGATAAGTCTGGCAACAATTTGCTTACCCCGGAGGGATGAGGAGCTTGGTGGACCTGGGGCGCGTTGTTCGATCGTGTTTATTGCAGGACGCCTCCAACCACATCGCTACAGGTACCCATATTGTGGACAGTTAAGCATAGTAAATCTGCAATTCGTGCACTTACAGTTTTCCATTCCCGGGCTTCGAAGGATTCGGGAAGTCCTTCTCCATATCATTCAATCCAGGTTCTCCTTTTCTTAGTTAATAAAATTTCGTCTTCCTACAGCTTCGCTTCTATGAGATAGCCAGACGAACAATATTTTACTCGGTACGGTATCGACTTTTTTTCGAACTATCTTCTCTGATAGTAAATGCCCTTGTAAAGATTGAAAAGAGTGACTGAGATGATGACCTAACTTTGTGCTCTTTTTAAAATCTCCCATTGAAACAACGAGCAGAATTTGTTTAAATTTGAGATATGATAGAAGTGGTTATTGTTATTTCGGAAATAAAAGCGGTAAAATGCGAAAAAAGTGGGTGACTCACTAATGTGAAACAGACCTTTCCATACGGTAAAGCAAAATTTCAAAACGCTATTCAGAGAAAAGAAATCGATGGCGCTTAACAGTTATAGCCTTCTTCAGATTCTGCATCAATCGTTGGCCCAGCATCACATTTTGAAAAACAAGTTGGTGTCGTCTAAGGGGTGAAATACCAAGTAACTACGATGTACCGTAAAAGACAATTCACAACCATTTTCGAAAGTAACATCACATTTTGAAAAACAAGTTGGTGTCGTCTAAGGGGGTGAAATACCAAGTAACTACGATGTACCGTAAAGACAATTCACAACCATTTTCGAAAGTACCATCGAAACTAGCTGTGAGTTATAGATTTTTTTTTTATAGGATACGGTCTATGAAATAAAAACAACGAAAGGCACATCGTCGTCAATGAAGTGTCTAGAGAATTTTTAAGTGCCCATTATATGAACATCGCCCCAAGGGATACTGTTAACAGTAGCAAACGGGTCACTCGTTAGTAACCGTTAAAGAAAGAAATTATTACTTGTGTGTAGTAAAATCAATAGCCTCATAGAAGAACAGCTTTGGAAGTGAAAAACACATTGATTAGATCTTTCTTTGCAATCTAATAACGATCAATTAAACTTCTTATAAAACATTCATTACTCTGGTTATCTCACGGATCCTCCCATCACTGAAATAATAGGAAGCTCATACTAGATACCTGGGTACCAGCTAGTACCGAATCTCTTCGTGCCACGCATTACATGTAAACTTTTGTAACATTTTTACTTGTACATGAAATGAGACATATAGGTTTGTAACTAAAACAGAACGCGGTTTTGCCCTTAACGCATTTAAATCAATGCACGTTGGAAATTGTTTTGAACAGTTTTGAATGGAAATGCATGTATTCTAAAACCTGCTCCTTGATGGTGCATTCCACCTTGATTCATATTGAACTCACTGTCTGTAATTTTCTCTGAAATGTTATACGGGGATAGCATGTCGATCACCACTAGTATTTTCTTAATATTTTTCTTATTTTATTTTATATCACCTGTATTCAAGTCTACTGCGTGGATCCCAGCACTTCTCACATTCGATTCGTTTCCTTTAATTTTGAGATACTCTTTTTAATATTAGGCTAGCAAAGCATTCAACGCATCTAGGAATAATAACAACAAGTATGAAAGGATAAATAAGAACCAGCTGTTGGCAACCAGATTTTTTAGATCTCACTATGCCAGGTACATGCATTTATCACACTACTATAGTACCACCATGTGTGGCGGCGATGAGGCCCAACTTTATATGAATACCAAGTTGTCGTAAATATTAGTCTTTGTAGCTGCCACACGAGTCTTTTCCTGTAACTGTCGTAAGCAACCTCGAGTTTGGGTTACAATAGTTTATAGCAATAGCAATTGTACAATAATAATATCTGGTATAGGGTTAAGTAGGTGTATACGAGCGAGAATGAAATGAGAACAAGCAATGCAATGGAAGGAGGTTAGGTGGCTATCGGAGTTGGAGCACTGAGGAACTGAAGGACTGGATTAATACTGCTGCGCGCTACCAGCACTTGAAGGCGAATCCCTGTCCCTTCCTTGTCTTACTTCTGTAGTGGGTAGAGCTTTGCCAAAGGAAACTAAGGACAGTGTTTAGAGAGAGGTTATAAAGGTTTTTCTACTAGCACAATCTGATGGAGCTACATGTGAAAGGGCGCAGCTGCTCGTTTGTAAACTTCTTTGGGACGGCAGATGCTGGAAAAGACATTCAGCTGACTGCTTCTGATTCAGCGCCCGAACTGTTGGACAAAGAAGAGCAGTTTGTTGAAAGAAATTGTAGAATCTCTTTTCAGTCATTTGCGAGAACACTGCATGAGATAGTGGCTAAGAGGCGATTAAGAGAAGATGCGAAGATAGATTTAAGATGGTTACAGGTAAATAAGAAACACACATCAATATAGAGGAAAGAAACAAAGTCACCGGACGCAGTATTCAAAATGTTTTACATAGAGAACACTCCTGTATTGGTGAAGAATGTTCTCTATATCATGCCATTCGTTGAGGAAGTTAACTTCATCAGCAAGATTGTTGATGATACTGATTGTCCGTTGATAATAATTTGTTTTTTAACGGCCAATCCACCATGAAGCAGTCGGTGTCGTTACCAATTAGTACAAAGTGCAAGAATATTTCAAAAACCGACCGCCATTCAACCACGTCATTAATAGCCAATACATTCTTCACCCTGAGGCAGTCGGTGTCGTTACCAGTTAGTACAAAGTGCAAGAATATTTCAAAAACCGACCGCCATTCAACCACGTCATTAATAGCCAATACATTCTTAAATTATTAAGCTAGCACGAGGTTGATAAATAAAGAAATGGTTATATAATGTCAGTTGGTTTTTCAAAGTATTGTTACGTTTGTGCAAGCGCTACCTAACACCGGCTGCTGAAGGATGGGCTGCTCGTTTAAAAACAAATTATTATAAACAGATAGTCATCATCAACAACAACCGTCTTGTATAAAAGAACGCTATCGGATGAGGTTACCTCGTTCGAGCGGTACTTCACCGAAGATGATTCGATTCAATACGACGGCGAAGATACCGTATCAAGACGGCGAACCACTATGGACCATCTACTCCGATCGTCGGCTCTGAGGAAGACGAAGAGGACGAAACAATAGCCGGATAAACATCTTTACCAACCTCGTACTAGCTTAATAATCCAAAAAGGCATTCACCTCAAGGATTCTCAATGAACCCAGTGATGCTCCGACTATGAGGGTCACCAATAACCTTCCTCGATCGAGTTGTTATGTTTGAGATGAAGCGGCCTATCGGCGCACCTTTAGTAGTTCTCCATACAGCGTTGTGCAATACTATCTTTTAAACTTAAGAAGCAGAAAAGCTTAGGAATACAATTTATCTAGCATCCAAGGCAAATTGTTGGATCCGTTCTATCCCTTCCTTCTGTTTGACAAAGTGCAATTTAACAAATTCGCGACGTAAAGCTGTTTTTTTCAGTAACTGGCGAGAATTTCTCTCCTGATCATCAGAATATTTCAAAAGTCCAGAACTTCACAGTTTTATAGAAGGGACTCTGTTCTACCTCTCTACACGTATACATAATTTTTATATAGTGTACTTCCCAGTTTCAATATGCTTAAATTCGAAACTTTCAAAGAACTGATAAAGAAACTTATGATTTTAAAACTTCTCACATAAATACATCGGCTGCAGATATTAACGAAAACAAAACAAAAAGAAATAAACAACAATAAGAGTAAAAAACAGAGTGAAAACGAAAATAATGAACACAATAAAAAACGAATGAGAACGGAAACATAAACAAGCTATTACCGACGAGATTCCCAATGCTCGAAACATGGACCACGAAGCACTAAAGCCGACGAAAAAATATGGTGGATCAAAAAAATTGTAAATCAGTTCTGGAAGAAAAATTTCAACTACGAAGTTCTTTCAATTTTTTTAGGTGTGGCGTCGGTTGCTGCTTGAGGATTTTCATCTCATGTTGAATATCGTAGAATGCTGGGAGAGCAATTCTTCCTGGAGTCCTAAGATAGCTGGGCTGGAGCATTCCCAATTGGATTGCAGAGAGTGGATTTCTCCCAGACAAGTCAGGCACCAACTTCACGACCACGGAGGGATGAGAGACTTGGTTGACTTGGAGAGGAACCGAACCCCAGCACATTACTCGCGACGACAGACATCACCACCAATGTGCTATCCTCTTTTATATATATGCATATATATATATATATATTCTACTCTATATGCTAAGGGCACGCGTAGCCCAGTGGTGGAAGGAGCCTTGCGATACGCATGAAATAGATTCCCACGACCTACGCGACCTAGACCCACCAAGTCTTCGATCCCTACGAGGTCGGCAAGTTGATACCAGACTTGTCTAGGAGGATAGGAGCACTGACACTATACACAGCTATGCCACTAAGCCAGAAATGCATTCAATCACCTCGAGCGATACTTGATGGAGTAGAATACATGGCGCGTCCTTCAGGGATTAATGAAGTCTGGCACCTTTGCCTTTTATTACAACACTAAATGGCCGGCACGTTGTCCGTTCAATAATGCGTCATACAGCAACGGTTTTTTGTTGGTCAAGTCCATGACCTCGACCCTAGGAGCACAAAAGTGCAATTTGTTTATATAATATTTTTTACACGACCTAACATCACACATTTTGCTGATCCGCTCATTTTTGTCACCTGACTGGTTTCCTTCTTTCCTTCATATCCATCATTCGCAATGGTCTTCATAAGATTCGGCTGCAGCTTGAAAATTTTACTTTTTTTAAAACAGATTATCTATATCACCTGTATCACTTGTAATTTCCTTGATCATCGCATAGCTTGAGTAGGCACCAGTAGATCTTCCGATTTTCCCGGACGCGTGCAAGAGTAGCCCACTGGGTTCTGGTCGCTCTAGGAACTTCTTGAGCATCACACCCTTCCTCTAGGCTATTCGTGAAAAACTCTGACTATCGGGTTGGTGGTCTTCCTGCAGTACCCTTGACATCCCGAGAAATCCAGTCACTAACGGCTCTTGTCCATAGACTGTTGTTCATACATATTACATTTTAGGCCCACCTCATCTTCGACTGTTCGGCGTACAGAACGGTATCTTTGATTTTCGATCGTTGGAGCAGGTCGGAGCTTCGGATCTGTCCCCTCATTGGTGTGACAAGGAATTCTCTTAGGATCGTTCCTTCAACTACGCACCGAATACCGCTGAGGGGTCGTTCATCCTGCTTACTCTGTTACCAGATTTCAGAATCCTCCTTAAGCCAGGAAGTAAATCGGAGCCGAAAAGATGTATGCGGGGTCCGGTGTTCCCTGATTTCCTCAATACATTCCTGGTACTTCTGAAAGTTTTCCAAGCCACTCATTTCCTTCGGCTCAACTCTGGACATAAGTCACCTAACATTCTGATCTTTGTGCCAAGACAGATGTAACTAGAGCATTGGGAGATACTCGTGCAGTTGCGTGTGAATGGCCCATACGAAACCAATCCGGTCCTCATGAATATTTTTTTGTGAGATTTAGTCTACGACCAAATTTTCTACAATCGCTACAAGCAAAGTCCGCAAGCATTCGTTTCTGCTATAAGAACGGTGTAATAACCAAAGCGAAGATGGTGTAATTGCCAGCTATCGATTTTCACTTTTGTGTTACCCCATTGCAATGTTCGCATTACCTTCTGGAGGGTGGCGATAAATAATTTTGGCAAGATGGTATCACCTTGCCTAACTCCTCATCTGACATCGATGTTAGCATCGTTGTAGAACGGTGATATCTTGGTAGTGAAATTTTTGTACAACTCACGAAGAATCTTTATGTACTGAGTAGGGACTCCTTGACTACCAAGGGATTCCATAACTGCTTCTATCTCAATTGAATCAAAGGCCTTCTGTAAATCGATAAAAGTGAGAGAGAGAGCGGTCATTTGTACTCTCGCGATACTTCAATGAGCCTTGTTAACGTGCGAATGTGGCCCATCGTACTAAATCCTTTTCGAAACCCTGCTTGCTCACATAGCTGTCCTTCGTCCAGTGTTTTGTCAATCCTGTTTAGGGTGACTTGAGTGAAAAGTTTGTAGACGACAAACAACAAGCAGGTTGAGTGATAGCTGCCGATATCGTGAAGGGTCACTCTTCTTGAACGATAGGACGGTCTTGATGGTCTTCCACTGAATAGGGTATTGCATTCAGAGAGATTACGCGTGGAGAGTCGAGCCAGTGTGTTTACGACGAGTGGTAGATTGTTCTTTTTAAAACGAATAACAAATTAAGTAGAGCTCCAGCAAATTTACTTAGGGTTCGCCGTGCTGAGATGTCCAAAAATCTTTATCACAAACAGTTCTCGTAGTTTATGAGGAGTGGGGACACTCCCCTGCAATTATGGTGGAAACTTCTCGACCCCGGCAAGATGGAAGCTTTGGTTGGTCTGGAGCGAGGATGAACCACTGCTTTACGCTAATTGAACCGGATCTCAACCGTTCTTCTTCTGTGGAGTTTTCTCTATTGAATTATTTTCTTCCGTGTATATGTGGTATTGAAATCTATGCTACTGCACATGATGCTCCAATGTTTCGAAAGCTTATAAAATCGTGACAAAGATTGGTGCGGTTGAGTCCTACTGAGAATAATAGTTGGAAGCACAACTTTGGCCACATGGCACTTTTTGTAGATCACTTCCGTTCATCAGTTTTTCAAAACCTTTCATGATTCTATTGAAACGATGCAGCACAAAGTCATTGTAGGCGATATTTGTAGGAGAGCTTGTTAGTGTATGCGGCTTGGAGTGTAACCTACTCATATGGAATGCAAGGTGATCTCCGTAATGCTAAGACTAATCAAAAATTAGTCAATCAGTCATTAGGTTTTTTCTTAGAGCATCCAAATGAAGGATTTTTAACGAAGATTAGTAGTTCGTCGTCGTCGGTGAAGCCAAACAATTACATGCCTTCAATTCCCAGTCCCTAAAGGATTCTCGGCTCCGCTCACTATGAATGTGAAGGTGGTAGCCGCTTGCCCAATTCAATACTACACATTTCCAACTAAGCTATATAGCATTTGCATCAAGTCAAATATGCACATAAATTAAGGATTTTTTTCTTTGATGATGTACCTCCTTGTTGTTGAGAACATTGATGAATCTCGATCAACTTCCCAGCTGCTCATCGGAGGAGTAATTTTCCATCTCTCGCCGAGTTTTGTGTTTTCTGTAGCTTCATCTCCTTTCACTCTATGTTACAAAATTTATATCACATTACCATAAATTCTTATGGCCTTCCCCGTGCTCGAGACATTTGATCGATTTCTAATTTTCCAGCCTCATTCTCTCATTCTGATGTTCCTTTCATGTTTATGTTTTTATTCGAATTCAAATTGTTGTTATGGTTTGAACTAGCTGATAATGTTGATGTTTGCTATGGACGATTCTAAACCCTCGACCAATAGAAACTTTTTCAAAGCCTTTCTTCTCGTTCTCACAGACTTTCAGAGTGTTGTAACTCTAAACAGCACTCGTGTTTAGAGTTAACATCGTGTTAACACCTCGTGTTTGCTAAACAGAAGTAAAAAGAATTATTCCATCAATGCCGAGGTTAATAGAAAGTTAGAAGTGGGAGTTACTAAACAGCACTGTTAAGTTGAGCTAACTCTTCATTTTGTTACTCAACACTCGTTCGGTGTTTCTTACGTTTCACTCTAGTGTGGGTGCCTCATAGCCTCATCATCATACTGCTCTTCGTCGTCTTATCCATCCCTCTTCCGTCGCCATTCCCTAATGAATTGCTTTCTTCTCGGTGTCTAGGCGAAAACCTGCCAATGGCAGGCCTCACTGTTGTGCAAAGAGGACTAAGTGTAGCTTCAGAGTATCGACACGTAACTAATTAGTAATGTCCTTGAAATCCGTCGACTCGCCCACACATTAGACATATTTTTCCTTGCTCGACTAGCTGTCACAACATTTCCTCTGATGACAGCCTTAATGAGAAATAAGTTTTGCCAAGTAGAAAAATGAAATTACTGGTAACTAAGGACATGTTTGTTGGTGCTCCAATTAGTTGTGAACGACTTAAGATACATCGGTGAGAGTCTTGAGACCCAAGATTTAATGCGTGGGAATATGGCTTCCGCCTGGGAGTTCTTCTTTAGCCTCATGCCAGCACTTTGCGTTTTCGTCGAATCTTCTCCAGATTGAAACGAGGTAATTGAGATCGTTGCTTCGATTTTGTATTTACAGTGTACTGCCTGAGTGAAAAAGGTCTTAAGTTGACGCAAAGTTTCGTGAGGAAGCCTGATACAACATACTTGAAGGTACGGCAGGTAGGATGAATGAGAAGACTGGTAGTTCCGAAACAGGTGTAAGTTCGGACTCAACATGCTTTCTAACATCAATACTTAGTTCACTGATTCGGATTATAACAGTGAAATCATTGAGCAGCGAAGGTGGACTACCACAAAAAATGATTCTTTAACGATTAAAAGATGTTTTAATATACGCTGAGGAAAGTGAAAAGCTCGACAAACAGCAGTCACCAGATTTCATGGCAAGAGAGCATTCGATGATCAAGAAGAACGTATAAAGGCTCCATACCATGTTGTTGAATCCAGAAAGTCAATAACTTGTATGCAGCTTATCGATGTAGTAGGTTAAGGAATAGAATAAAAAGGCTTTTAATCTTGCGAAGTGCTAAAATATCTCACTATTGTTGTAATTACTTTTATTGCGAAGTTAAATCCCAAAAATGTCAGGGCATTTTTGGTATTCAGCCCAATCTTTGGTGTTTTATGGTGAGTAAGCTGTACTTGGCACGTGTGCCGCAGTGGTTGGAAGCGCCACTGCTACACACACGTGGAATCGATCCCAGCCCCGATGGCTCACCAAGCGTTCCATCCCTCCGGAGTCGGCAAATTGCCACCGGACTTGTCTGGGAGGATAGCAGCAATGGCTCGATACATCGGTAGACCACTTCGTGTCATTGTAAAGGCCAGATATGCATTCAATCACCTCCAACGATGCCTAGTGAAGTCGAATGCATGGCGCATCCCTCAGGGATTGATCAACGCCGAGAGCTTTATCCTTCTATCCTTTTAAGCTGTACTTTCGAAACGTAGAGAACAACTTTTCTTTCTATGGAAGAGCACGAAGAATGAGTGAACCCAGGAGGTGTTTCTTCATATCGGCAAATTTGCATGTGCTTACGCTTAAGTTGAGAATTCCTTATAGCAAATGGTAAACTCTCTCCTTATCTTTTCGATAAAAAGCGGTCCTTTCTTTCATCCATGGGAGGGTCGCATGGCGATTGCTCGCGATCAAAGAGGTTGCATGGATATTATACTAAGTCTGCCTTATGTTAATGAGACCCTTCATGTTTTGAGGAAGATGAAATCTGCAAGAGCATAAGCACAGTGGGAAAAGCTACACGACTAATATCTTCGTGATGCTCAATCTGGAGTAGTAGGACAATAGGAATAAAGCGTACCCTCGTTCTTCCGTCCAACGAACGACTAAACACAACTTAACTAGTAACCTCACGTGAACTGAAAATAACTGAACCGATTTGCAATTTTCTTTATTGGTTTTCTTTCGTTTTCGTTGCGCAATCGGATTTACTGATCTCTGCTCTTTTTGCGCTTTTCAGCGAATTTCGAAAAGCCGTAATGTGGTGATGCTCCTACTCCAATATTGAATAGCATGGTATGTTATCTTATTTTCTTTTGCATCAGCACTACAGTTGATAACTTTTGAATAAAAACGTGTGAATTTAAGGTTTACTTAGTTCGAGTGTAAGTGCGTGTAGTACAACGAAGAGCGCGCAATGCAATATCAATGGATTCTATTCCATGCACAGGGACCACTAAGCCAAGATTCCTCCGGGGTCGAAAAATTGATGTCAAAGCAGAAAAACACGAAAAAAATCTAAGAGGATGAAAACGCCGACTCGACCCACTGTTAGGTTACCGTAGGTTACTATATGGGCCAGATATGCATTCAATCATCTCTACGTTAGCTGAGGAGGTAGAATACATGACAAATTCCTCAAGTATTCGGTAACAAGGAACGATCTGTTCATTACCATCTTTTAAATAGACAAGCCTACATTTCTAAGAAAACCTTAAGTGATTTATTGTTTGCACCAATAGGGCTCAGTGAAATAAATGAACAGCACCATTCTCTACTACTGAAAAATAGATAGAGGTTATTTTAAATCAGTTTGTATTAGTTGAATTGGCTTGGAATTTATAAATAAGGCTCTTGGAATACAGAAAGTTTTAGATGAAAACCTTGTTCTATCAATGGTCCAAATCCAACTGAATATCATGAGTGGGTAGTCTGACTTTAAACAGTTTAGTTAACTCCTTGGTACCGGACTTGTCCGGGAAAAAATCACTCTATGCAATCCAACTGGGAACACTTCAGCCCGGCAATCTCAGGACTGCAGGGAGAATTACTCAACCAACATTCTACGACATTCAAGATGAGATGAATATCCTCAGGCAGCAACCGAAGCCACACGTAAGAGTTGAAAGGTCTTCGTGGACAACGAAACGAATCGAATGTGGGAAATGTGGGATCTACACAGTAGACGTGAAAACGGGTCATATAGAATAAAAAAGTTAGCTCCTTAATGAAGTACATCAATAGAGAAAAATTCAGAAATGTTATCTTGGATGATCTTCATTGAAATGTCAAGTATTCGCTAGGCAGGATAATTTTCTCATATCATTCATGCCGAGAAAATTTCCAGCATTCACTCTGAAAGTGCATTACAAATTGCCTTACAAAAGAAAGTGTTTCTAATCCATGTATTTCTACTGGCTTTATTTACCGACTGGTTTTATTCTTTTAGTCACATTTTCAAATAGTCTACAAACAACGTGATCTCAAGACTACGTGATCAAGCTAACCTCAGTTCTTGTCTTCATTGCTTCTTAGTCGGCTAAAGACAATTGCTTAGGTCACAATCTCGAGTAGGATGAAGTGACTCCATTCTCTGCCATAACATTTGTTATAGTTTTCTTGTTTCGTTACAGTTCACTAGTGAGTTAGAACATTTCGGAAAAAAAAGAATTCTTCATGCGAGAGTTTCAGAACTTTCGCAAATAAAGAGGGACTGTCATCTACCTTCACTCTGAAAGAAAGCATTCACTCTGAAAGTGCATTGCCTTACAAAAGAAAGTGTTTCTAATCCATGTATTTCTACTGGCTTTATTTACCGACTGGTTTTATTCTTTTAGTCACATTTTCAAATAGTCTACAAACAACGTGATCTCAAGACTACGTGATCAAGCTAACCTCAGTTCTTGTCTTCATTGCTTCTTAGTCGGCTAAAGACAATTGCTTAGGTCACAATCTCGAGTAGGATGAAGTGACTCCATTCTCTGCCATAACATTTGTTATAGTTTTCTTGTTTCGTTACAGTTCACTAGTGAGTTAGAACATTTCGGAAAAAAAAGAATTCTTCATGCGAGAGTTTCAGAACTTTCGCAAATAAAGAGGGACTGTCATGTTTGGTGAATTGCGTAGGAGTAATAAATGACAACGACCTAAACCGGAAAACCTTCACGGCATCAATAAAATAACGACCTTTGCTTTCCTTGTTTTAACTGTCGAGCTTCAATCAAGTTCTTACGGTTTTTCGTTGGTTTGAAATATCTCTAGTAGATTCGGCCTTCGTATATCTCATCTTTTTGAGCAGCAGGTATAACGGTGACGTCCAGAAAATCTTTTGATCAAAGAGTTCTTGTACACTACCCTGAACGTTTTGTCTTTCAGGAAAACATGCTGTAGTAGGACAGAGTTTGACTAACCAGATAGTAAATGGAATGATACAGTTTAGTTTGACGTAAGAACTATGGGCTTTGTATCAAAATTGTTTTAATTTAACCGCTTGCTTTCTAAGAAGAATGTACACTTCTGTAGAGCTTCGGAGGTAGCAAATAACAGCCTTGTGGACATGAATTTTTCTACGAACTTCTACGAACAACAAAATGCAAATTATCTAAAGTTGGATTTGAAGAAGCTTTTTTTCTGAGCTTGAGATTATTATAATTTTTTGTATATAAGAGGATTTTTGAAGCAATTCTAAGTTTCTTAGTTTCCTCGTTATGGAAATTTACAAAGGAAAGCGTTCCTCTCTCTCTCGTGTTTTGAGACTATATGACCACGATTTGTTTTTTGTTCCGAATCCTTCGTCTCTTATCGGCAGAGTCCGTTTCAATAGCTGCTGCATCAAATAAGAATTGTTACCGTAGCACTGAGTAGTTCTTATTCATGGTTAAGGTGACGGTCTATACATAATCACCAGTGGTTGTGATATTGTTTCTTTTTCGTATTATAGATAGAAAATAGTGCAAACTTTTAGGTTGAAAACCAGTTAAAAATTACTTATCAGTTTCACTATCAAACAATAAAGACGAGATCAGTTGACAACTCGTGAGCCATCGAATTCCTGGGCAAGGCGTCGGTGAAGTTATTGTTCGTCTCTTGCTCTCTTGAGTCATCTTCAGTGCTTTCGTCATTTAAACAACATGTGACATATTGCAACTTTCATACTACTATGCGTGACGCAGGATTAATGTACTACTGAAAAACTTTGGTCAGGTTACGCTAAAGTACATGTTCACCCAACTTACTAAAAGCGGCACCAATCCACCCCTTATGCGCTTTATAGTGGTGTCACCTGATTGCATGTTTTCGGCTAAATCAACGTAAGTATGCAATTCATACAGATATGATTCCACCCACGTACGCATGAATGAATATAATTATATGGACATCAAAGTTCTAAGTGAACATGGTTCTTTTAAGATATTTAGCACGACCTTTGAATCAACATTCTTCGAAGAACCGAACGAGCACTGTTCGTTTGCGTTCAGCTACTATCTACCCCCTGAGTTATCCGATCCCCACTCTCCTTTTGCAATATATATATATATATATATATATATATATGTATATATATGTATATATATGTATATATATGTATATATATGTATATATATGAGCTTTATATATGTATATACATAAAACTATGACACAGATGGAGACCGTTGAGCCTGCTTTTATTCAGCTTTTGAATAGAAATTTCTAGTTCCTTCTGAGCTTAGACGACAAGAAGGGTTGAACCTCACATAGTTCACTACTGCATAACGTCTGTAGTACCTCGCTACTTGAGAGTTTTCTTTTTTGTGCGTTTTAAAATCTTCTGCTGGTGGAGCGATTTGTAGCTTGATCGAGACCAAAATTTTAGCCTTGATTTTAGAAGGACATTATGGCTCCGGAAAAGAAAGAGAACAATTATTCCCTTTGGCCTAAATCACTTTGAAATTGCTTAGGGAATCATTTTTAGAACTTCGTTCGACCGCTGAAATAATTATTTCACTAAAAATATAAGTTGATCGCTTTCATTCTTTCAGCAAAAAGTCGTCTGTTTTAGCGACAAATCTTACTGGTATGACATTCTTCAAAATACATTATCTCCATTCTAATAGTTCATCCAGTTTCTTTCCTTCCATCCCAATGACATTGATTTCTACAAAGACCCGTAATTATTTCAATCTCACTACTAGTTTTCTTACTATTTTTATGATATCTATGGTGCAAACGATCGCCGCGCCCATGACCCACTGAGCCTTCCATCCTTCCGTGGTCGACAAATTGGTACCAGATTTCTATGGGAGGATAGCAGCACTGACTCAATAAATCGGTAGGCCACCGCGAGTCCTTGTAAAGACCAGATATGCATTCAATCACCTCCAACGATACTTAATGAAGTCGAATGCATGACGCATCCTTCAAGGATTGATTAACGCCAAGAACTCTATTCTTTATTTTATTTATAATGCAAACAAATAAATGATGCGAAGAGTTGTCGCAGTAAAATAAACGGAATTTCGTGAGGACGCTGCATAAATGTCCATCCTTTTTAGCACTTAATACAACTACTCATAAGGAATTATGAACTAGAAGTTGCTAGTGATATGCATGTTCTAGACTTTACTACTAGTTTTCTTACTATTTATGATATCTATGGTGCAAACGATCTCCGCGCCCATGACCCACTGAGCCTTCCATCCTTCCGTGGTCGACAAATTGGTACCAGATTTCTATGGGAGGATAGCAGCACTGACTCAATAAATCGGTAGGCCACCGCGAGTCCTTGTAAAGACCAGATATGCATTCAATCACCTCCAACGATACTTAATGAAGTCGAATGCATGACGCATCCTTCAAGGATTGATTAACGCCAAGAACTCTATTCTTTATTTTATTTATAATGCAAACAAATAAATGATGCGAAGAGTTGTCGCAGTAAAATAAACGGAATTTCGTGAGGACGCTGCATAAATGTCCATCCTTTTTAGCACTTAATACAACTACTCATAAGGAATTATGAACTAGAAGTTGCTAGTGATATGCATGTTCTAGACTTTTCTCACGCTAAAAAAATTAAGGAAACACGCTTCATATTCTCTAAAAGAATCAGAATTTTATCTTAGTAAGAGGAGAGAACCATTCCTCGCAAGTGAAAAATTGCAAATTTTGAAGATCAGCGGGTAGCGCAGTGGTAATGATACCGTTTTTTAACAGCACAATTCTAGTTCAGCCACGCACTGGAGCACGCCAGGCCTGTCATCTTTCAAGGGTCGCAAAAATTCTGCTGAATTTGTTTGGGGCTAACACATTTCTCAATTTCATGCAATAGTATTCTGACACGGCTGACCCAGGACTCAAAGGAGAATCGACTTGACCAAAATTCAACGACGTCGATAAAGGAGACGAAAATCGTTAAGCGGAAGAGCCCACACGTGAAAGGTTTGAAGACTTTGAAGGTAATGAATATGAACAAACGATTCAAGTGCACTTCCTGCACTTGAATCTGTATTGTGGTCGTGAAGGAGCGGTTAGTCGGCCACTTGGACGGCTTGTTTTCACCAATCATTAAGACACCAAAGCACATTTTGCAAACGTTTCTTTACCTCTAATTCGTCGTTCATGGAGGTAGTATGGTTCAAGAATGAGAGCGGATACGAGTCTCCTACCGTGATCTGCAAAACAAATTCAACCACGAGTGCGGCTGATTAACTATAGTTGCAAACATCTCTGACCGACGTATAGGTGGTCCTCCTAGGACGCACTTGCACCACATGGAGTCAACTGTACAGTTTTTCTAGTCCATCTCTTCTTCCCATTATATGACAGGCCCATCCATGTTTCACTAGCATTTTGTACTCTCCTTGCTCTCGAAGAAGGAATAGACTTCGAAGATCAGCGGTTCGAATTCTGGTTAGATGTTGTGTATGTCGGTTATACGTCAGAAGATGACGTTCAAGTGCTTTGTGAATCGTGAGCAGCACTCGCGACGTGGTTGAAGTATCTCGAAAAGGTAAGCGCCAATTTTCGGGTTCTTTAGTTGGTCGCTGGCTATTTTGAGAGGACCGAATGCAGATTAAGCTGCTCTCCTTCTTCCGTATACTTCCTCCTTCATGTTGTTCACTGATCGCCCAATTCATATGTACGAGGTGGTCTTCGAAATCAAAGAAAACCACCAACTTCGATTTGTTCACATTCTCACCATAGGATTTTCAAGGACGGGTCCTCTTCCGATCTATGCGCAGTTCGATGTTTTTTCCCGTATAGCTGAACTCATTGATCATCGTCTCTGGTTCAATGATACTTCTTAAGGAGATTACGATCTCGTCAGCGTATGGTGTTGGTGAAGACGGATCGTTACATTGACCTGAAATTGAAAATTGTTAATATTTTCGATTCACATAACTCCTATTGCGGTCACATCGTCATGTAAATAAAAGCCAAAGATTGCCGGCTTCTCATTTTATTTTAGAAAATAATTACAAACTCTTGGTGCCAATAAATGTCAACCATTCACTTTTCCACCACGCACTTTTCACACAGCGCTCGACGAAATGACATTGAGCGTCTGTTTTCCCCGCAAAAGAACTCCTGACCTTATTTCTCTTTTTCCTCGTGAAGATCAAACGTTGTTGCTTTCAAATAAAGACACGTCAAAGTATGCTTTCCATTCCTTCTGAGAAAAAACTCATGTGTCTGTAACCATTTTCTCAATGTCTTTGTTTGCTTGAGGACACTCCGAAATGTATCTTTGTCGAGTTTCTTTTAAGCACTGACTAAAATTAGGTCACGATAATGCTACTCTTATTGCTTACTGAAGTCGAATAGTACTTGCAGCCTCAGAGGATGCAAGGTGGAACGATTTCCAGGATTCGAAAGCAATTCAAAGTAATTGACAAGATTTCTAATTTGGACACAGATACTAGATCACGTTTCACTCACCACCGTAATCACGTTCACGGCTAAGCTATGAAGAAGACGCGGTCCAGTACTATTTCCAAGACAAGACTTTACTTTTTCTGGATATTTTGTTTAATCTATCGCCAAATAGATAACTCTTTTTCATCATAGAATGGCGTTGACGGCGAAGCAGGAAAGGTGTTGGACGTTCCGCTACTCGAAAATCCTCAAGGAGCAGCGGCACATCGAACGAACCCCTACCGTAGTGCGTGTATGATCACTACCGCAACCTTTGTCGGCACAACACTGCTAATTACTGCTATCTTCTTCCTATACTGGAGACTCTCAGGTGAGACTAGCGTTCTTTCGTGAAATGATTGAAATGGAATAAAGCCAATGAAGAAAAATATTTAACAAGTTTAAGTTATTTGATAAAATATATGAGTTTTGTCAAAAATTCAGATCAATTGAAACCAACACCCGTATCACCTGTTGTTTCATTGATTATCGAGTCATTCGAGCGAGCGCTATTAGTGAACCTTCTATTTCTCCCTGTAGCGTCCAAGAGTTGCCCAGTGGTTACTGCTGGCTCTATAAACTCGTTCAGCATCTTAACTTTCTTCTAGGGTTTGCGTGAGGGAACCCTGGTCATCGGTTCGGTGGTTTTTCAACAGTGCCTTTAACATCCCGAGGATTCCAGTCACTAATGGCTCTTGTCCATCGGTCGTCACTCGGACAGATAACGTGACTCACCTTGTTTTCGACAGTTTGGCGAATAAAACGGCTTCTTTGGTTTCTAGCCGTTGACATAGGTGCGAACTTCGGATCCTATTTTTCACTTACGTGATAAAGAATACTCCTGGTATTTCCCTTTCCACTGCGCATTCAATAACGTCGAGCAATCCTTGGTCCTGCTTACGTGGCAACAAAGTTCTTGACGAGTATCTTGCAGAAAGAATCATAGAATCGAAAAGGTGGGCACGGAATCGAGTGTTCTTTGTTCTCCTCACTGTATCTTCAATGATCTTGAATGCTTCCGCCACCACTTACTTTCTTTTGCTTAAATCTAGAGTCTAAGTCATTCATCATGCTGACTTCCCGACCTAGATAGACGTATATGGAGATATGCGGAGATATCCATTTCAGAAATTGTGCGTGAATGGGACATACGAAACCTGCTGCATTAAGATGCCCTGGCTGTCCAACGCTTCCATGACTGCTTCTGTGGCGAAAGCTTTCTATAAGTCGATCAAAGTGAGACAGAACGGTCACTTCTCACACTACTTCAGTGACTGTTGTTATCAAGTGCTTGTGGTCCGTTGCAATGAATACTTTTCGAAACTGTGTTTGCTCTTATGGCTGTCCTTCCTTTCGTGTTCTCTCAGTTCTGTTTAGGATAACTTGAGTGAAAAGGTTGTAGACGGCAGATATCAAACAGGTTGAGCGATGACTTCCAATATTCGTGGAGGTCACCTTTTTTTTTTTAAAAAAGCACATTTCCACTGAGGAGGAAGCTCACATTGTTACAGGCAACTTGTGAAAAGCCAGTCTGCTTACGAGGACTGGCGGAAGGTTCTTTTTCAGATGCTGAGATATTACCTTATCTGAACCTGGAGCTGTTCGATTTTTCACCGACGAAATGGCATGTTGGATTTCGAAAGTGAAAACCCGGTGGCACAACAGATCCATCCTCCTTTATTTCATAAGAGGGCAGGAGGGCATGACTATTGATAAGATCTGAGTAGTAATCGTGGATGATTTTCTTCATTGCCTTTCTGGGCGCTGTAACTGTTCCATCTGGGCGTTGGAGTGCAATCATTTCGGTTTTGTAAATGGCGAAACCTCGGTGGACTTGGTGAATGCTTTTCCCAGTCGCTGCAGCTTCGACCATAACTGCTGCTATTCTCTTTTCAACATCTTTTATCGCCTGTCTGCACTGTCTTGCAATTTCGGACGTGAGTTAACTGTTGCTCTCACTTTTTCGCACAGGCGTATCAGCATTGGTGTTTCTGAGGGCAGGCGTCCCTTGGTAATTTACTAACTCTCAGCTTTCACAGCGCTAATGTGAAGACGTTGGATGAACGAATTGTATTCCTCGCCGATGTTATCAAGCAGTGAATCTTTCCAACAGCTGAGTAATGTGCTGAATAAATCCCAGTTTCTATTGGCTTAAGAATTTTATTTTTTGAAATTAGCGGCTTTTTCTTCTTTTTGGGAGAAATGGAATCTTGTATAAAGAAGGTAGGTGAAGGTCTGATACAGCTTTTACGCTTGAGTTTATAAAAATCGGAAAATAACGTTGCAAAACAAGGAATTTTTTGAGTTTGGTTCCTCTTTGTAAATATCCTTCAAACAAGCACAAGGTGAGTTCTCGAATTATTCTTAAACAAGGCTTTGTTACCGTGTTCTACTTAACTCGGTTCTAAACAGAGGTTTCTCAGTTCAGACTGTACCACTCAACAGTGTGTGCTCACAGCAGCTCACGTTCTTTCGAAAATGGATCCTACTATTGATCCATGTGTCGATTTTTACAATTACGCTTGTGGAAAGTGGATCAATAACTCTGTGAACCTCAACTATCCATCCTGGAACGTACTCTATGAGGCAAATATGAAAGCCCATGACAAGATCGTCAATGTTATTTTGAAAGGTTCTTTAGAGCTCTTTCATTTTGTCTCTATTTTATGCTGATTACCGGACTATATTAAAACTAAGTAGTTCAATTACTGTTTACATTTAAAACAATCTAAATTACCTTGCAGATAAGCAATGTTGCTACATCAATCGTACTTCACTCCACTACTTTAAAGCCAAGGATCCATGTGGCGCAGTAGTCGGAGACCTCTTGCAGCACACATGGATTCGATCCCAGCTCCCATGGCCCACCAAGCCTTCCATCCCTCCGGGGTCGGCAAATTGGTACCAGACTTGTCTGGGAGGATAGCAGCACTGGCGCGATATATCGGTAGGCCACCATGGGTTATTGTAAAGCCCAGATATGCATTCAATCAGCTCCAGACGATGCTTAATGAGGTCGAATGCATTGCGCATTCCCCAGGGATTGATCAACACTATGAGCTTTATCCTTTATCATCTACTTTAAAGCTGAATAAGTCATGAATTCTGAATCGTATTATGTTTTCAGTAATAAATGGTGACTCTTCGATTCCTCTAAATCGAGGTGAGCGAGCCGCAGTTGAACTGTTTAATCAGTGCACCGACATGAACAAGTTGCGCACAATAGGTCTGAATACGTGGCTTCGATTTGTCGAGGTAGAGATGTTCTATTAACATATCCAACTTACAAAATTTGTAATTTTCTTATTGCTAGATATATTTATATCTATCGTGCTGATTCTAACACGTCTTTTATTCGATTCCTTTCTCGCATCCATCATCAATGAGAGTCTTAAGAGTTGGGGGCTAGTTCGGCTGCCACTTGATCTTCTTCATGAATCTCTGGCCGACCGCGTCTTCTCAATATTTTCAAGTCACGTTGAGACAAAATTCGAAATGGGGCGCATGGCGTTGTGGTGGTGAATGTAATACAAGAAAGGCTCTGGTTCGTCTCCTCTGTGGTTCATAGAGTCCTAACTCCCATCCGCCTTTCCCACTTCCGTCCTCTTGCATTGATTTATGATCGCAAAAAATTAGCTATTAGTAAGAGATGGGCTGGTATGTGCTTTATTGTCCACAAACGAATCTGCTTTCTGACGTCAGACATGAGGTATTGGGCGACTCGGCTAGCCCACTCGCTCCAAACTACAAAAGCTGGTGACTGCTTCAGATGAATATCTACGAATTTCCTAGCACTGTCGTCCCAGGGATGCAAACAGAATCAGTTGAACCGACATTAAAGAAAATTCCAGAAGAAGTTTATAAATCTTCAAGCAGCAGCTGAACCCACGCCCAAAAATCTAGACTTTCGTGGATGAAGGATTGGAGGAAATAAATAGAACGCCAGTGGTGAAATCCGTTCTTTAAGCGATGTTGAGTGAAAGTGGGAGCCCATGTTATAAAAGAAAGCTTAAATTTTTTAACAGTTTAGAAATTATTTCTCAAAAATGAGCAAGTTGGCATTAGAGAGCGACTGGTAACAAGCCTTGCCCCATTGCTTAAATGTCTAAGGTTGAAGCACCAATAATCGATCTCCTGCCATTACTTTGTTGTAAATATGTAGATTATTGTTTTGTCATCTCCTTCACACAAGAGGAAACAAGAGGAGAAGTGCTGTAAGTTACCAGAACAACAGTCAGGGTGCACCCACCGAAAAGAAGTTGATAATTACTGGCTTCCATTCTGAATGACCAAATTAACCCATCCAAAAGCCGTTAATTCGCTAAAAGGCACCGAAAGCCAGCTAACAAAATGTACTGGTCCACGATCTCTCCACAAATTTTCACATGAAAAAAGACGTTTGTGAGAAACATGTTTCGAACACCCGACAATTTGTGAACAGGAAGAGAGCAGAAGTGAGAATCCTCAAATTGGCGCGGCCGCTACCTATTTCCTGCGAAACTGCTGCTCCTCGGGATGAGTTAAGATGGAAAACCACGTCTCCAAGCGATAAGTAAAGTGAAAATAGAGTGGTATTCATGCTGACCTTGATTTCCAACGAAATAAATACAGCTATAAAACGTTTCTTGAAAAAATGGCTCTTCCAAAGAGTTCAGTAACATGGGTTGAACTGCCATTGAACACTCAGACGCTAGGTAGTTCGCAACCGCCTAAATTATTGTCTAGTCACAAAGGATTTCCATAATATGTTCAAACTGTGGAGACAGTGATTGTAAGAGTTCGGCAATGGTTTATCTGATTTCTCGTAAGACGTGTTGGGTAGGAAAATGACTCAAGTTACAACAATTTTGCTACTTGATGGTCAGCTGTCATTTTGCTGCTGTTCACTTTTCAATTGGTTCCATGACGTAATAGAGACTAGATCTGACTTCATGTTTAATATCTAGCGGTACTATTTTTCAGGAGCTCGGTGGTTGGATGAGGGAGCTGAAACAAGACGTACCCTCCGTCCCACTTCATTTGTCCATACTGAACGCTTACAACTACACTGTTTTTCCTCTCTTCGGAGTTGATGTCGACGTTAACTACTTTGACTCAAAAACCCATATTATCACTGTCAGTTCTTTTTTATTTCTCTTACAAGGGCACGTTGTATATAAAACATTTCACCGAGGAGCTGCAAAGGAAGTTATTCTATGGGAATCACGACTTTCTGAGCATTAAAATTACGGTGTTTGATGATGACCCCAACTACAACTAGTAGCCGACCACTGTGGAGCGGAATTAGGATTGCATCCGAGCGACCTCATTTCTTTCAAGATGTCATCGATTTCCTGCTTTGGTTTACTCTTTCCTACACTATCGAAAGTAAATGTGGAACATTTCCGCGTAGATGATTCTTCAGAAAAGTGAACTCATTGCTATTCATCGCAGTCCAATATCCGAGAACTTTCGTACCCAGTTGCACAGACGGTTAAGCAATGAAGGCCAAGAACATAATTTGCTTGGAGTTGTCTTTTTTGTAAAAAAACAAGGAAAATTTTTTAGGAGTCTCGTACTGAGAACGTTAGTCATC
This sequence comes from Angiostrongylus cantonensis, assembly GCA_009735665.1. NCBI lineage: Eukaryota > Metazoa > Nematoda > Chromadorea > Rhabditida > Metastrongylidae > Angiostrongylus > Angiostrongylus cantonensis. Next base: position 2,158,869 of record MQTX01000048.1, read on the forward strand.
TAACTACAATAGCACAGTCACAACTAGGGAAGAGTTTCCATTTCCAACAAGATCTTCGAAAGTTGTCCGACAGTTTCCGTTATCCGTTATGTTCCTCCTTATCAGAAAGAATTTTGCTAAAAACATCAAATTTTACATTGGTAGGAGGCGAATAGCACAATATTTGTATGAATTTATAGTAAAAGCGTTCCATGAGTTAAATGAGAATAGTTTCATAAGAATCCGTCCGTGAGAAATGAGGCTGCTTCAACTAAAGATTTTTCCTTAAGATTTACGAACAACTTCCATTGTTGCTCAATCCAAGCCTCTTCCAGTCGAAAGTGCCAGTTACAGCGGAGATGATCCTAAATAAACAAGGACCTCAGGTTTGCTTGGTCGTCATTATCATACAGAAAGCATGTGGTCTTTCGTTCATCCGTTTACTGATCATCGACCAATTACCCCCTGCCGTTACCTAGTACCTTTTTACGCTATCCTATTCGAAAACCGATATCTTTCCATAATATGTTTTTCCTACTTTTAAATAGATTCCTTTCTTGGATGGCACAACCATAACAGTTCCTTAATGCTTAGGTGACTTCACTACTTCAAGAAACTGGTGAGGAAATGGCTACTCTGCTAGGGTTCGATCGCAATTCTCAAGCTGTTCGAGAGATGATTTCGAAGATGATCGAGTTAGAGTGGAGGATTACGACCACTGGTGCCAGGGTGAGCTATAGTTTAACAAATGATTTCATACATTCGCTAGTGGAACAAGCAGTTCTTCACCGGGTTCCATTTCTGGCTTCCATTTTCGGAAGCCGGTAGACATTTGTACATACAATTATTAGCAACCAAAAGGGTATAACGTCGTTGACAAGTTCGAATAGGATCCGAATAGCACAAAACAGTTCGAATAGGACAAGCTCCATAATAAGAAACTTTTCGATAAGTTGTACACACTTGGAAAATTTTAGCAGCCTTTTTTTTAAAGGAAAGAACTAACAAGTGCTACGGCTTCTTTCAGTTTGGTCGCCCCAGGTCACCTATGAATGCAATGGAAGAGTGGTGGCGCCTTTCAATGAGTTTGAGTATATCTGTGAATTTATCTACATGAGATGTGCCATACACTTATTAGATATTTGCACTTTAATCATCTAGGGCGTGAAACATAGCTTATTTGGCTCACGAATTGTTCGTGTTAGAGTTTGGTAACCTTCTGAAATTATTTTCAGCAATACTCACACGGAAACGAAGATTACGAAGTTGTTTCCATAGCAGAATTACAGATGATAGCACCTGTAGTGGGTGAACTTACTTAGAAAAAATATTCCGTTAGGCAGTTATTAAAGGAGATATTTTCAGCTGAACTGGAAATTTTTCCTTTCGTCCTTGATCGGTGTAGAGATTCGTGCTGACGAGAAAATAGCGTTGAAGGGAGGAAGGGAATGGTTGGTGAAATTGGCACGAATCTTACTCGAGTACATGAAGAGCGAAGAGCGACTTTCTGTAGTACGCAACTACATCAAATGGAAAACACTTTTCTTCCATTTAGCCTATGTGAAGCCTAAATGTCGGAATGGATATCTATGGGTTAGTTCCAAAACTTTGTTGGAGTCATTAATTAATCTGCGAAATTCTTTTCAGTTTTTTTATCTTTACTACAATCTCGATGAGATCGAGCCATTGAAAGGTTGATTAACTAAGGAAAATAGAAGGATGTAAGTAGTACACAAATAGAGCGGCGAGTAACCCTGTTAGATTGATGGCGATGATCACGAGGACGGTGCAGGTTCCACCTGGCCAGCACCGAGCTCACTAAGCCTCTCATTCTTCTACGGTTTGGTGATCAGTGCCAAAGTTGTTTGGAAAAAGTTTGCTCTCTAGAATCCAAGAACGAGCGCTCCAGCTCGGCTAAGGAAAATCCTTAAAAAGCAGCCGAACTCAAATGCAAAAGTTCGTAGACCTTCGTGGATGAAGGATGCGAAGGAACCCATCGAGTGAAAAGAGTATTAGGTTCCGCGCAGCAGATGCGAAAAACGTGTCGTTTGACAAAAAACATAAATAAATCCAGGAATATCTTTCAAAATTTGATTTTGTGACACACGACGTAGTACGATTTTTAAACAACAATTTGATGATTAACGAGTCTTCAGAGTGTTGTCGAAATATATTCTGGTCCTCCTCATCTTCGCAAGGAATTCTGCATAATGCGGGCATCTGGGATTTTTCCACTCTCCTTGCCATCTGTTCTCAGAAAAATTGACGGAACGGAGAGAGCACGAGAGGTTATTATTTCTTTAATTGTTTTTTAGTGTAATTCCTCTTATCAAAGCTTCAGAGTAGAACCTTTGTGAAAAACATTTCTCGACACATTATGGACACATACCGCGAAACGCTGGAATCAAGCCGAATACTTGACAATTTCACAGCTCCCATCGCACTTCAGAAGGTGAAATTTTCGTTGTTCTCTCGTTTTAAAAAAAAGTATTCATGCGATTTTCAGCTGTCGAACCTCTCTATTCTCGTCAGTTACCCTGACAAAATGGATGACGAAAAAGCAATGGAAATCGAAGGCGATCGTGTTGGTGACTTAACTTTTCCAAAGGCAATAGAATGACATTGTCACGGTTTGGGGTGTGCCATAAAAGCATACTTCAGTCAGTACAAAAACTTTTAGTCTATTACTGCCTTTACATTTGACGCCTTTCATTTACATTCACAAATGAGTCACAAAAACGGTTCAATCACACTTTTCGCCTACAGATATCTACGGAGCTCTTTTGGTCAATGGTTTTTGGTGCTGGTGCCGTCTATAGAGAGAAGATAGAAAGGCTGAGAAAGCCTGTCGATCCAAGGTACGTATTAGATTAATATGTGGGAAAGAAACTGATGGAGGTCAGGTGATTACTTCATAGAATAAAATAACAAAAAAAATTACTGTACTTGCTTTGCTACTTGGGTATCTGAATGATTCGTCTTTACCAAGGATTTTTTAGTTCACCCTATGTTTCCATTTGCCATAGAATTTGCTGGTAGTACGCAAAATCACTTTCTTGCAGTTCTAAGACTGCTTGTGTTGCCCAGGCTATTCACCGCAAGTAGTCTGCTAGCTCCGCGGAACAGCGGTAGCCTAGGTGTTCTATTATTGGGTTTAGTTATGGTCAACGAGTTGATTATTAGGACATGCTTCTACCTATCTGAATTCACGGAGATTTCGATTTCCTTCCATGTTGCCGAATACTTGCAGTTGTCTTCCTGGGCTCGCCACTTTACCACATTGGAGCGATAAGTCGTTTTGCGAATGTCAACGTTATTGAAGTAGAATCATCTTGGTACTTAGAGCAACTACCTAAGCAATTTTGACTGTGCAGTGTTTATATCCTTAACAGTTACCTTTTCTTTAATAACTTAATACCTGGCTTCATCTTGGTTCCAGAGATGTGAAATCGGTATTCAACGATGATAATGAAAACCTTTCAGTGTTTATATCCTTAACAGTTACCTTTTCTTTAATAACTTAATACCTGGGATCTTCTTTTGTTTACAACCTTTTCCATTGCCGCATCCTCTTAGGTTAAACGAGATCTAATGATTATTCCTATAATACATCATTAAAGAATGAAGCTCGAGTTATCCTAGAATGTTAAGCACACCGTTCATGGTGATTCCGAAAGCCCCACTTGCTTTGCTTTACTGTTCCTTACCTCCTTCATAAACAAGTTTGTACCTACTTGACGGAAGCGTTATTGATTGATGATGTAAGCGACTCATTCTTTCTTAAGTGTGCAACCTGATCATAATGTTTGGTTAAAATACATAAAACTAAACAGAGAGAAAGAAAGCGCTTCTGTAAAGAAAAAGCAATTTCACGGCAACAGGGCAGACCTAAATCTCTAAATTATATTGTAAGTGAATTAGTTTTACAACAACAGGGATGTTAAGATATTCGCAAGATTGGACCTCAGGCCAGATCAAACCACCATTTCCCTCGCCGGAGCTTTCTCATTATACACTGCGTCATGGAGACCTTTGATCTCGTTTCTCTCAGCTAGTTTTCTACTTCAACTGCCGTCAGCAATCATCCGTCAGTGGGATTGATCTGGGTAGCACAAATCGGTATTGAACACAGTTAAGCTGATGCTGTAGTCGAAATCACATTGTTAACCTCTTACTTTCTGCCTACTGTAATTCTTCACGACAGTGTATGATGTATGGTTAGGTAGAAAAATGGCTGCGAGAAACGCAGTGCAAGGGACTCAGTGGTTCATTATGTAATGCGGGAGCCTCCTGACGGAAAGGGAAATGGTGGTTCGACCTGGCCCGGTGTCCAACTTTTGTCAATATCTCATCATCGTTGTGGATACAATTCACATCAGACCTTGTCGTCAAAAATTATAGTAGGCAAAAAATAAGAGATTAACATGGTTAATTGGAATTCGTCGTTTTCTTCCTCAGCAATCGACGGAATTGGCATAAAATTCCGAATGTTTTCGGACGGCGTTCTCAAGACCCTTAATCACTACCGCGATAGAAAGTTTATCTCTAACCTCGGAGCCGCACAAAAATGTGGCTTGCGAGAAATTAGAGAATTAATAGACTCGAAAACAATAAGGTCGTCCGTTAGTGATAAGGGGGAGAGTTCGTAGCTATTGCTCGCCAGATAGGTGTTTGGATAATTGAGGAGATTGATGTTATCCTTTATCGCCCACCATCTGAAAGGGATACAAAAGGCAATACCGAAAACTAAACAATCAGTCGGTCAAAACGGAAAAGGCGGCAGGCCTAAAATCATCGGTTATTTCACACATTAACATCAATAAACCAACATTTCCCGTCTTATATCTACTTATCAAAACACATAAGCTGGTATCTCCTGTTGATGTTGCCGCATCCAATCCATCTTCATTCAAGGTTAGACCCATTATCAGCTGTGTTGACGAGACGACTGATAGAATAACCTGGTTCTTAAGCCTAATACTTACCTAGTTGCTTAACAACATTCCAGCCAACGTCACGAACACCTAAATGTTTCTAGAACGTCTACCTAACGCTTCTCCTAACAACGGTTACGTGATGGAGTCTTTCGACGTTTCCGTGCTTTACATCACCGTAGCAGATGACCCTGCAATTCAAGCCATATTCGAACTCCTTATACAACACGAAGGAGAAGTAAACATGTATGGTCTCAAGATAAAGCAGTTGATGGCACTCTTAAAAGAATGCTTGAGCTGCTCAATCTTCAGATGGTCTGGAAAGTACTACGCTCAAATAACAGGGTTGGCAATGGGACAACTACTAGCACCAAACCTTGCCATTGCGTTTATGTCTAGAGTAGAAGCCCCGTTTTCGGTATCCGGCAGCTACTTTACTGCAGATATATAGATGATTGTTTTGTCGTGTTCTCTACGCAAAAGGAGATGGACAAATGTTTTGAATTATTGAAAAAGCAGTCTGAGTACATTAAGTTTACGCGGGAGAAATCGAACAAAAATTCGCTTCCGTTTCTAAACGTTCAAATAAACTTATCAAGTGGCGGTTACATGACAAAGTGGTGCCAAAACTAATCAATAAAAACATCGTGGTTCATTTCCTTCCTTCCCACTCTTCACACACAAAGAGGGCACTTGTGAGAAACATGTTTCGAACAGCCACCTCTGTGTGCACAGCCAAGGAACTAAAGGAACAATCGCGCGACTTGGCTCTGCAAATAGCCATCGCCAATGGCTACGAAATAGCTACCTCACGAAATAAGTTTAGAAGGACAACGACACCCAAAACCAAACACTTGGCCAAAAGAAAGTCCTGTTTATGTTGCCCTTTATTAGCGATGAAATAAGTGTGGTGATGAATCAATTCTAAAGAAGGGCAGATATAGAAGAGTCGGTAGCAGTAATTGGACTACCACCGAGCAAAGCGAATCACCCACCTGGTGTGGTGGTGAACGCGCCGACACCCAGAAAGAGTAATAACGTGTTCCTCACCGCAGACACCTACGATACGGAATTTTGCAAATATCTCAGCATCGTTGTGATTGTAATACATATGACACCTTACCATGAAGAATTGTAGTAGGCAGTAAAAAGAAAGCGTTAACGTTGTGACTTAGACTTTAATTCACTAACAACGGGTCGTATTCATGAAAGCCATTTTTGATTCAGAGCCTGGGTAGACTCAAGACCAGCGCTCTCCTCGACCCCGATTCACAACTACGAAAGAAACCTGGTTCAACTGCCGTACGACATTGTACGCTCACCGTTTGCCGACTACGATTTACTTGAGTGAGTCCAACAACTCCGATACAACTATAACTATAAAGACTCTTATTCTATTCTATTCTAGTCGATTATATCATAATTCTTGGAGATAAATCTGCAGCAATTGAGATATAAATAAAATAACAAAGTGAAAATAGCATTAAAGAACAACAAAAGGTAAAGATAAAGGATCTGTTCAGCTGCTTCGGGGTGCAGCTGCTTTCTTTTTACTTATTTAGAACGACTAAGGATTTCCATGTGTGCCAGGTGTCGAACGACTATCAGTATGCTTTCTATTAACGTCATGTTAATTGTGCAATAACTGTCACGGTTAAATAACTGGTGAAAATACCAAATCTATTAGACTTTATAATTTCTTGAACTGTTGATTTCAGTGTAGTCAGTTTTGCATCCATGGGAACCATCATTGGACACGAGATCACTCACGCGTTTGACGAACAAGGTAGAGTGGTCAATCTCTGGAAGTTTTTGTCGAACAAGGATAGCTCCTAGATCGACAGTGTTTTTACTTAAAGTCGAAATCGTTTGTTAGAATATTTGATAATCAAATATTGGCACGGATAGTGCGGTTCTAGTAATACGATCTTCTACGCTCAAACCTCCTCTACTCGACCAGCGCTCAAGGACATCTCTAAAAAATCCTCAAACAAAGGTCTAACTTGGAGGTGTACGCCGACTTTCCAATCAACAACTCAAAGCATTTCACCATTTTCTCTTGTGTTGAGCAAACAGCAAAGCAGTAATCTGTATATCTACAGCAGATTAATGGCCGTAGGCCAGTTACTGGAGCTTCCACATTAAACATAAATCCAATGGCAAGGCTTGGTGCCAGTCGGCGCCGCATTGCCAGCACTCTCACTTGTGCATTATATTTTTCGGACCATCTAAAGATTGAGCAATGTAAGCACTCCATTAAGAGTGCCATGAACTAGCGAATCGTGAACTCGTTCAAAGTTCAAAGAGTTCGAGGATGGCTTACATACTGGAGTATTTCGATACTTTCTATCACGTACGCGTTGTTAGAATGCGCATTACGTAGACGATCCAGGAACATCTAGGTGTACGTTAAATGGACTGAAATGTGTTTTAACAACTGGGTGTTAGAGTTATAGCCTACCTTATACTATCCGTTGGCCACATACACACCTATTGATAGTTCTAACCTTGAATAATGATGCATCAGTGGACACACAGTCATCATTAGATACTGACTTAGGAGTTTTGGCAAGCACGAGTCGTGAGAGATAACTGATGATTTCAACCCAGCCGCTTTGGCCATTTAAACCCATTCGTTGGTTAGTTTGCGCTATTGACTTTTAAATTCCTCTTCAGATGATGGACAATGAACGGAAGCATCTCAAAGATGTTTTTTCGTTATCTCAAGTTCTAATATTATCAACGTCTGAATAATTAGGCTTTATGGCGCTTACCAATGTGCTGGCTCTTTGTGCAGTCTTGTCACATACACAGCCTAGGAAAGATTCCTGTGGTCTGTAAAGAGCGAAGTAAATTTTAGAAAAGACCAAGTGATAAGTATTTGGAGGTAGTGGCCGGGTGTGGCAATAGTGAAACTACATCTAACGGACTTCACTCATTGAGTGATTTCCAGCCGGTTAGTGGCCAAGCTACGTCTCGCCTTACCATGTGACGTACATAGGTTAAATATGGACCAAAAGCGCTGTTTTGAAAAGGGATCAGGATCTATGGTCAGGATCTGCCAGGATCAAGAACTATGGTGACAATTTGTACCTACAACGCACGTACACTTGCATCCGATTCCTCGATAGAGGACCAGCTCATGCAAGCAAGAATGATAAGGTACGACGTCATCGGCCTGGCCGAGACGAGACGACGCCACCCATTCAACGCTGTCTGTGACACTGGAAGTATTTGGAGGTAGTGGCCGGGTGTGGCAATAGTGAAACTACATCTAACGGACTTCACTCATTGAGTGATTTCCAGCCGGTTAGTGGCCAAGCTACGTCTCGCCTTACCATGTGACGTACATAGGTTAAATATGGACCAAAAGCGCTGTTTTGAAAAGGGGGTAAATTCAGCAGGTGGAACCACCGTTTTGCTATGCAGGACTGATATATACCTCTTTTATTTAAATAGACATAGTCATGCATGCGCGCGCAGGTATAGTCGTGTATCTGTATTGTATTCTACAAGTCTATTAGGCCAGAAGCCTACAATCTATTGCTTCGACGTGCAAGGAAGTGGTTAGAAGTATTTAAAGCGATGAGGCGCGTGTAGTGCGGTGGCTAAAAGAGCTCTACAGTACACACAAGGATGTTGGCTTGATCCTGTATTCTTTCACACCAAGTGCTCCACTTTTCTAAAGACGGCAAACTAGTACCAAACTTTTCTGGGAAGATATCAGCACTTACTGGATTCATCAGTAGGCTGCAGTTAGTATTGTGTAGGTCAGATATGCACTCACTCACCTTCGACGATGCTCGATGAAGTCGAACGTATGCCATATCCCAAAAAGATTGACAGACGCCAATCGCTTTATCTTTTTATTCTTCATTTATTGCGACCTCCTTGATTTGCTTTGGAAACATGTTAACTTGCATAACCAAATGATCTCTGCAGTTTTTACTTTTCCCAAGAAAATTCTCCTATTGCAGAAAAGTTTGCACTCGACCACTTGTAGAGCATACCGTCTGAGCCTATTGTCTGTCCTCAATGAAAAAATAGCTCAGTTTTCCAATTTTTTAGCTCTCAGAACGCAAGGATCATGCTCATTAGAAATCAGCGAAGTCGTATTGTTGCGAGAATCCTACACGACTTTAGAATTTATCTTCTATTCTCCTTGTTTCCTTTCGTTTACAAGTTTTCACTCAAATCATTTAATCCTACTGACACGGAATCGAATTAGAAACACCTGTGGTAGTGAATATGGCTTCGAAAATGATTTTGCTGATAGATCATGCCACAAGATAACAAAACTTACTGAATCACTGCTTGGGCAAAACACCACTTTGTCCCAGTTTTTCTTCAGATCAAACGACATCACTTGTTGTATCTTTTGTGCGGGCCTTAATTTAATGGATATACGAAAGGCCTTCGACTCAATTCATATACATGGTGTCACGGATGAGATGCATGGTTTGGGCATCCTTTCTCAATACATAAAAACCCTTCCTGACCTGCATAGTAATTCACAACAATAAAGGTGAGACCTTATAAAACTATTTTGAGCAGCCATCACGAAATCATAGGAAGCCCGAATTGGGATAACATGAGAATGAAAGCCCATTGTTGATGGCTACATCGTCATCGTTTTTGTGATGACATCCTTACGAAAACATAAAGCGCAACTAGGACACAACAAAAGGCTAAATTACTTCGCCAACAGTGTATGAAGTGATATGACTTCGGATGAACCTTAAGGAACGATATTCGTGGAGAACGGAGTTTCTTGATGCTCCTTCAGGCTCAAGTGTACAAATATTTTTTACTGTCCCCTTTTTCTCCACGGATTTCCCTCATATGAGGGACCTCGAGCCGGTTAGTCGCAAGGCTACGTGGCCCGTCTCCAGGTGCCGGATAGGGGGCTAATCGAGGACCAAAAGCGACCTTTGCTTCCCTGAGACGCAGGTGGACCCAGGGGATGGACTCCCTGTTTCTGCTGCGCCGATTTGGCACATACTTTCTGTATTTGCTAGGCGTATTCATGCATGCATGTGTGGGTGCGTTCTCGCTTTATGCGGATTGCATTCTACGAGTCAATTCGGCCAAAAGCCTGCAATCAAGTGACAGAAAAGTATATGGGAAGCGATTAGGAGTCGCCTTTAACAAATAAACTTTGGGAGAGCCTGGCAAGCTACCTGCGAGTATACCCTGCCTCCACGTTCAGAGCTCAGTAAGCTATACGTGGGTATCAAATATGCTAAACACAGTAAAAAAAAGGCCTCATTCCCCTGACCCCGAAAGAGCCCCCAATTTCGCAGCGTTGGGTAGGACGAGTACGGAGAGGCTGCTAAAATCTCAGGGCCAATGGAAGGATCAGGATCTATGGTCAGGATCTGCCAGGATCAAGAACTATGGTGACAATTTGTACCTACAACGCACGTACACTTGCATCCGATTCCTCGATAGAGGACCAGCTCATGCAAGCAAGAATGATAAGGTACGACGTCATCGGCCTGGCCGAGACGAGACGACGCCACCCATTCAACGCTGTCTGTGACACTGGTGTGACAATCTTCGTCGTTGACGCGCCAACATCAAACTACGACGAAGAAGAAGTCGAAGCGTTCTACATGGACTTGGAGAGGTTCTACAGAGAAGACCATACATTCTTCAAGGTCATCATTGAAGATTTCAATGCCAAGATTGGACCAAGAAGAACGTCTGAGGAACGTCACATTGGAACCCACGGATTAGAATGGAACGAAAAGGGTGAGCGGCTCTCTGAGTTTATCATGGCGACCAAGACCATCCATGGTAACTCGCAATTCCAGAAGCCCCACTTTCAACGCTGCACGTGGGGATCTCTCAATGGAGAGTACCATAACGAAATAGACCACATCATAGTAAATAGAAAGTTTTGCCTAACCGATGTCGCTGTTGTAGCAAAATTCTACACGGGATCAGATCACAGTATCCTTCGTGCAAAACTTTATTTCTCGTAGAAAGGAGAAAAAGCCGCTAAATTCAAAAACCGAAGTCCCAGAGCCAACATAAACTGGAGCTTATCGAGTACATTAGTGGGTTGTTGGGAAGACGCCGTTGTCGATTACAACGACGAGAAATACGATCAGCTCACTGAACATCGTCACATTAGCGCTTTGAAAGCTGAGCGTTCGAAAGTCACCAAGAAACGTCTGTCTCCAGAAACCCTCAAGCTAATACGCCAGCGTGGAATCGCGCGAGCTGCAGGCAACCGCGAACTTACGTCCGAACTTGCAATGCAGACAGGCGATAATAGATCTTAAAAAGAGAAGAGCGGCAGCAATGGTCGAAGCTGCAGAAGATGGGAAAAGCATTCACCAAGTCCACCGAGGTTTCGCCATTTACAAAACCGAAATGGTTGCACTCCGACGCCCAGATGGAACAATAACAGCGTCCAGAAAAGCAATGGAGAAAATCATCCACGAATACTACTCAAATATTTTCGATAGCCACATAACCTCCCGTCATATAATGTAAAAGAGGATGGATATGTTGTACCACCGGTTCTCCCTTCCGAAGTCCGATATGCCATTTCGTCGGTGAAAAATCGAACAGCACCAGGTCCAGACAGGATAAGATCAGAACATCTGAAGAACCTTCCGCCAGTCCTCGTAAACACACTGGCTCGGCTCTTCAAACCGGATTGCATTCTACGAGTCAATTCGGCCAAAAGCCTGCAATCAAGTGACAGAAAAGTATATGGGAAGCGATTAGGAGTCGCCTTTAACAAATAAACTTTGGGAGAGCCTGGCAAGCTACCTGCGAGTATACCCTGCCTCCACGTTCAGAGCTCAGTAAGCTATACGTGGGTATCAAATATGCTAAACACAGTAAAAAAAAGGCCTCATTCCCCTGACCCCGAAAGAGCCCCCAATTTCGCAGCGTTGGGTAGGACGAGTACGGAGAGGCTGCTAAAATCTCAGGGCCAATGGAAGGATCAGGATCTATGGTCAGGATCTGCCAGGATCAAGAACTATGGTGACAATTTGTACCTACAACGCACGTACACTTGCATCCGATTCCTCGATAGAGGACCAGCTCATGCAAGCAAGAATGATAAGGTACGACGTCATCGGCCTGGCCGAGACGAGACGACGCCACCCATTCAACGCTGTCTGTGACACTGGTGAAGAACTGTTCCTCGGAACATGCGACAGTAGAGGAGTAGGCGATGTCGATGTTCTCGTCAACACGAGTTAGTCCATGAACATCGATTCATTCGAACAGCTTACAACCCGACTCGGACGTTTACGATTGAAAAGATGTGGATAAACACCGGCTCTGACAATCTTCGTCGTTGACGCGCCAACATCAAACTACGACGAAGAAGAAGTCGAAGCGTTCTACATGGACTTGGAGAGGTTCTACAGAGAAGACCATAGGAGTTAGGCAAGGTGATACCATCTTGCCAAAATTATTTATCGCCACCCTCCAGAAGGTTATGCGAACATTGCAATGGGGTAACACAAAAGTGAAAATCGATAGCTGGCAATTACACCATCTTCGCTTTGGTTATTACACCGTTCTTATAGCAGAAACGAATGCTTGCGGACTTTGCTTGTAGCGATTGTAGAAAATTTGGTCGTAGACTAAATCTCACAAAAAGATATTCATGAGGACCGGATTGGTTTTTTGGATAACGTCATGCGAACATTGGAATGGGATAATATGGGAGTGAAAATCGTTGGTCGGCAGATACACCTTCGCCTTACTGATGATATCGTTCTTATAACACCAGACATTAGCCAAGCGGAACGAATGCTTGCGGACTTTGATAAAGCGTGTGGAAAGATTGGTCTTCGACTAAATCTCAAGAAAACGAAGTTCATGAAGAACGGATTGGTTTCGTTTGCAACATTCACGCTCAACGGAACGAATATCTCCGAATGCTCCAGTTATGTCTGTCTAGGTCGGAAAATCAATGTGATGAACGACTTAGCTCCAGAGCTGAACAGAAGGAAACGAGCTGCTTGGAGAGCTTTTAAGAGCATCGAGGATGTAGTGAAGAGAACAAAGAACACCCGACTCCGTGCCCACATTTTCGACTCAACGGCTCTTCCTGCCCCAACATATGCGTCAGAAACCTGGTCGCTGCGTGAGCAGGATGGAAGAATTCTCAGCGTTATCGAACGCGCAATAGAAAGGACGATGCTTGGAGTATCCCGTTCCGCACAAGTAAGGGATGAGATCTGGGGCTCCGATCTGGGTCAACGATTAAGAATCAAAGATGCCGTTCTATACGCCCAACAGACGAAGATAAGGTGGGTCGGACACGTAACGCGTATGAATCATAACCGATGGACAAGAGCTGTTAGTGACTGGATTCCTCGAGATGTCAAACTTACTGCAGGGAGACCACCGACCCGATAGTGTGAGTTCTTCACGAGGAGCCTAAAGGGAAGATATGACGCTCGACGAGTTTCTAGAGCAATCAAAACCGACTGGTCTACTCTTATACGCGACAGGGAAAAATAGAGGATTTACTGGCGCCTGCTCGAGTCACTCGACGATCAACTGGACTACATCTGATTCAGGTCCCCGTTTTCTAACTGAGTAGCAAGAAGGATGCGACTAACTACTTATCAAGATAGGCACAATGATATTTTCTCAAAAAAAACCCTCCTGTAAACCGTGGGGAATTTTGGTCTCCGAAGCTTGTGATAAAATAAAGGATGAAGTGATAACGCGAAAAACAACAGGTTCTGTGTCTATCTTTTTTTTCTTCTTGAATTGACGCATGTTTCAAAAGTTGATGTAAGCAGTGAAATCTAAAATTTCGAAAATAAAGAAAACAGAACATCCTGTGTGTAACAAACGGTTCGCAGGAACTGTCGTCTAGTGCTTCCCTCATTTTCTCAACCGAGCAGCAGGAAACCAACGACTCGGCAGTCGGATTCTTCGAAGATCCTTGGAGTAAATAGGATACTGCTTGAGTTTCTAGAGCTACAGAACCCAGAGTGCTGCTTCGGTTTAAGATAGTGCGTAATGTATGTATCCCCAAACTTGGGTGAGTCACTAGAGGAGCAAAGAAAGAACAGGTGGTAATGATACTGCAGGTTTTCATGAATGTGCTATACTGCACAGTTGGATTCGCTTTCTGTGTTCTCGACAACAGCATCCTCGAGAAAGTCTGCTAGACGAATGAATAAAGATTTGTGATGGACTTAGGTTTTGTTCCTCAAATTTTAGGGTTTCCATTTTTGATAAAAAAAATGTAATATGCAGCAAAGAAACTAATTACTACTCAACAAAACATTCAGCTAAATATTTATCCAATAAGCGAGGCTAGATATGCTGCGTACTCACGGTTCGGCACAAAATTGTTGACTTTTTGGTAAAAGGAGAAAAGCTTGCCTTATATTTGAACATGAGAAAAAATGAGAAGGAAAAATTAGCACGGTAGCTTATGACGTTTATTTAGGAAAATTTCACGGTCCAACCGGGAATCTCGGTCAAAAGTGGTGGTCGCTTGAGTCTAAGAAGAAGTTCTATGAACGTGAAGCGTGCTATATTGAGCAATATGCTCGTCTGACAGGGTCCAACGACGTAAGTGTCTTTGATATTCTCACCGACAGGACATTCGCTCACCATTTCGCTCTCACCTTCTAACGCTTTGTACTAGAATGCCCAAACCCTCATCTCAACGGCGCCAGGGAAGATATTTCGATTTAAACGCTGTTGAAAAAATGAGTAAGGCAATTCTAATTATAAACCTTTGCTAGAGCAAGTAAACGATGCCAATTTCCGTCATCGTTCTTTGTTTAGAGAACAAAAACTGCTTCGAGACATTACGAAAATGACGAGGAAAACTCAGGGGATTCACGATATGAAAAAAATAAGATTTTCAAATTTCAATGCCGCTCTCATATTTAACACGTGTCAGCCGACATGCTTGAATTTGAATACATTGGATTCGACAGTAATGGCCGAATTTAGGTTCGTACCAGTATATATCAAGGGCGCATGTGACGCAGTGGTCGGAGGCACCCTGCAACACACACGTCGAATCGATCCCAGCTCCCATGGCTCACCAATCCTTCCATCTATCCGGGGTCAGCAAATTGGCACCAGACTTGTCTCGGAGGATAACAGCCCTGGCTCGGTACATCGGTACGCCATTGGGAGTTATTGTAAAGGCCAGATATGCATTCAGTTACCTCGAAAAAATCCCTGATGAAGTCGAGTGCACATGGCGTATCCCTCAGGAATTGGTCAGCGCCGAGAGCCTTATCTTTCATACTTTTACCACTATATACTCGTTTATACTGAGTATTATTAATTTAAATACAAACCAGCAAAGTCTCTAAAACTTTAGCAGTCAAGTTCTCTTGCCAAGTAAAATTTTGATTTCCTGAAGTGCAGCACGCCATGATGTCTTCCAGTATACTGCTAAAAGTTACGCTACAACCCTTGTGTTCCAAATTCTTAGAAATTTTAATTTAATCTTAACTTTTCCGACCAAATTTTAGTTCTTATTCTTAAAAATAAAGCAGTAGTTGTAAAAAGCGGGTGTACCGTTGCTACAGGGTAGAGTGCTCACTATATCACCTGTATCACCTGTAGTCCCGTTGATCGTCGAGTGACTCGAGCGGGCGCCAGTAAATCCTCCATTTTTCCCTATCGCGGGCAAGAGTAGCCCAATGGGTTCTCCTCGCTTTAGGGACTCGTCGAGCATCATATCTTTCTTCTAGGCTTTTCGTGAAGAACTCTGACCATCGGGTCGGTGGTCTTCCTGCAGTACGTTTGACATCCCGAGGAATCCAGTCACTAACAGCCCTTGTCCACCGGTTATCATTCATACGCATTACGTGTCCGGCCCACCTTATTCCAGTGATTGGAAAACCGTCGTGGATTTGTCGAAAAATCAGCATCGGATGTCATATTTTAATGTTTATTCGCTTTCCACTGAATAACTATTTCTCATGTCAGCTCAGTGTCAAGGAAAAGAGATAAAAAATTACATTGATCACCAACAGGACAGAACAGAATACATTATTTTTCCAAAGAACAATTAGCAAAAAGATGTTCGCTGACTTTTATTGTTACCAGCCTAGTGAATTTCTTCAAAATTAACCAATTATCGAGAAATGATATGGTTTCATTCATTAGAGGCTGAAGTAAAAGTGCGGTTAAGTTGGTTCACATTATTTGGCACACAGTCAGAGCGGAGGTTGATACTATCGAACAGGAAGCAAAGAAGCTAGTTCGACCTCTTCCCAACAATTTCTCCTCCAATTCACGTCGGAACGTCTTAGCCGGCTATCTCTAAGATTCCTAACAGAATCTACTCGATCTGCATTCTACGACATCCAAAAAGAAGAAGAAATTCTGAGGTATCAGTCAAAGCAACACGCAGGAATGTTCAAAGACCATTTTGGACGATTAGTACGACGATAGCGAATCGAATGCAAGAAGTAGTAGGACCATCGCAATAGATGTGACGACGAGTTAATTTTAGAAAAAAAAGACGTCGGAAAAAATTGGCTCTTCACTCTGTTTTAAAAGAACTCCTACACTTCGCTTGTCCTTGGCATGCTTTATGTTCTTGCATACATCCTCCCGTTTTTGGTGCATGCACAAATCTTCTGTATGAAGAAAAAGATCGTCCACTATGCAAGAATAAAGAGATGAAGCTCTCGACGTCGATCAATCCATGAGGGATGCGTCATGCATTCGACTTCATTAAGTATCGTTGGTGGTGACTGAATGCATATCTAGCCTTTACAATCACTCGCGGAGGCGTACCAATGTATCGAGCCAGTGCTGCGATATTCCCAGACAGGTCTGGTACCAAATTACCGACCGAAGGAGAAATGGAAGCTTGTTGGTCCATGGGCGCAAGGATCGATCCCACGTGTGTGTTGCAGGGTGCCTCGACCACTGCGCCACACGCGCCCAATGCAGTCACGCCGCTGTCAAATTTGGTGGTTCTATAAGTTCTTCCAAGAAAAACCACTATGTTTACCTTTTAATTGTCATATCCTCTCATTCGATTGAACACGCAAAACTTTCGTAGCTATTGAAAATTACAAAACAACGAAGTACTTCACAGAAATGACTCTCCTCACTGGATGCGGTGAAAGGTCGCCGATTTAGGGGCATTCTGCACCTTTTCAGATGCGTCATGCATTCGACTTCATTAAGTATCGTTGGTGGTGACTGAATGCATGTCTAGCCTTTACAATCACTCGCGGAGGCGTACCGATGTATCGAGCCAGTGCTGCGATATTCCCAGACAGGTCTGGTACCAAATTACCGACCGAAGGAGAAATGGAAGCTTGTTGGTCCATGGGCGCAAGGATCGATCCCACGTGTGTGTTGCAGGGTGCCTCGACCACTGCGCCACACGCGCCCAATGCAGTCACGCCGCTGTCAAATTTGGTGGTTCTATAAGTTCTTCCAAGAAAAACCACTATGTTTACCTTTTAATTGTCATATCCTCTCATTCGATTGAACACGCAAAACTTTCGTAGCTATTGAAAATTACAAAACAACGAAGTACTTCACAGAAATGACTCTCCTCACTGGATGCGGTGAAAGGTCGCCGATTTAGGGGCATTCTGCACCTTTTCACCGTGTAAACCTTTAAAACCGCACACTCTCCTCAACAGCAGTAGTCTCTCTCCAAAGAATAAAAATTAATGAAAATTTATTAAGAAAACATTCTTCCATGGACGACACCTGCCACAGAATCTGCGTAGCATGAACAATCGTTTGATTACGAGAAGCATAGGAAAAAACTTCGGGACCGCAAGATAAGCCACTGGAAATGAAATAACACCCACAGGTGTCATATCGACCACTCCCTCAAAATCACCGTGACACCTTTGGGTGTCATAAGGCGCAAGAGTGTTAGAAATGATGTCCAGCTGTGATTTGAGCTGTTTGTTGTGTACGAAAACTTGCCTTATGTTCACATAGTTAATCTTATCTGAACAATTTTAGATCAAAATCAGGTTTTTGCATCCGCAATTTTAGCTCGTCTCTTGCCAACTTTTCAAGTACAGCAGATCCTTTTATATTTATATCGGCTATGAAGGCCGGTTTGTTCATGACTACATCTAGTGACACCGAACATCAAACGATGAACATCTTTGCTGCGGTGCAGAGTGTTAAAATGGTGGTAGAATTAGAGCTCTGCGAGTCATTTCATCAGTGCCTTTATGAGAAAGTTCAAAGAAGCTTGCTTTGCTTCTGCTTTACACTTCTTACATCCAGTTACTTATTGCCTTAAACTCTTTGCCAATACGTTACTTTGTATTTGGTCTCCTACTTTGATGATCCATGCGCTTTAATTTCATCAAAGGATAGAATGAATCAAGAGTTTAGTCAAAAACTTGATCTTCTATCCTCTCATTTACAATCATATGCATTTCTTATTTCCATTAGCTTTAAACACTACAATAGTGCGTCTTGGCCGACATCCTCATGAAGTGGATTGAAGCCGTCTGCGTTGACAGATAAAGCTGTTAGTGTGTTTCTGACAACTTAAAAATATCACTGTGTGATAAAAAAAAAAACAACAACAAATTACAGCGGTAACTAGTTTGTGGCTGCCATTATCAGATTGGTAAAAATTAACTCTGTTGGAGAAACCACAAAATGAGGTGATTACAATTTATCATTCATGCAAATCAAATAACCAGAACCACTAACATCGTTCCGTCGTCGTTGTGATTCAGAAAACACAGTCGATCGTGAGGATATGAAAACGAATCTCGATTCCACGGATACTCTCACTATCTTTAGAAGCGACTCAGCTACTGACGAGATTAATTTGCAACAGTAGACACGGCATTCAAGAGTTAATACCATAATAGTATAAGGATAGGGAGCAATATAGCTGCAGGTGGCAGCGTCAGCTTGTCAGAATTACCCACTTGAAATGCAATCACAGTGGTGCTGAGATATTTGCAAAACTCCAGACCGCAAGTGTTTGTGGTGGAGACGAACGCTCTACTACCCTTTCTGGGGCTAACGCGTTCACCACCACACCATGCGGGCTCCTCGTTTGGCATGCCTCTTCGCTAATTTTCAATCGATCAGTGCCATCAGCAATCAACCGTTAACGGGATTAAGCAATCAACCGTTAACGAGAAAAGTAAAATATCACTTACTTGTGTTCTAAATTACTGCACTATGTACAATCTGGACTATATACAGAATTCAGCGACTAGCGTCTGTGCTGTCTGCACCATTTCGTTCCAATACCATCCAATCTATTAAATTTCTTATGTCAAAATTTTTTTTAGGAAGCCGAAGCTCGTGTCTCGCTCTATGAAAATATTGCCGACAACATTGGATTGGAAGTGGCTTTTAAGGTTGCCCATATTACCTTCAAAATCATGCGGTATTTTTCGTCTATAAGAAGCTTTCTTTTCAACACGAAAATTTCTCTTAGGCCTGGAATGCACACGGACGTCGAACTTTTCGAAAACTGGCTGGGCTTCCTCTGAATGAGCAACAGTTGTTCTTTCTTGGATATGCCCAAAGCTGGTGCGCGCTGAAAGGTAACCGGCAGCGAGGGGTGCATATGTTAGAAGAAAAAAGGCAAGTCGGGCTCGGCCTAATTATATCCTAACTTGGATCTCTTGCATGCCTTTTGCGAAGTGACTTTGCCATTCACACAGAAATAAGTATGATTAGGTGACGAGTGTGTGCTACTGAGTTCTTTTAACCACAACGATGCTGAGATATTCGTAAAAGTTGAAACCCGAGCCAGATCGAACTACAATCACCTTTTCCGGGTGCTCGCGCATTGCACAATGCGCCACGAAGGCCCTTGCTCTGCGTTTCTCTTAGCTGGTTTTCTATCTATCAGTGCCATCAGCTATCACCTGTCAACGGGATTGATCTAGGCAGCCAGCATCGGCGTTGAACCCAGTTAAGTTATGTGTTTTAGTGGTACCACAGCTATTTTGCCTAAATATTTTATCCGTTAACATCATTTATGTAAACAGCGAAGGCACTGATAAGCCATATTTGCTAGAATAATATAGTTTCTTAAGAATGGTTTTAAAAATGATTATCTTTTTGAGCTCTCGCATGAATTTGATGTTCTAATGATGGAAGCTGGTACTCAATCTTAATGATAATATTTCCATTTTTAACTATTAATTCGTTACAATGTTAACTTTTTTGTTCACTGCTTACTAGAGTTTTCCACGGCCGTTTAATACAGATTTGAGCCCGCCAGATATTTCCCGTCGATGGGTGACTGCTGATAGCACCAAGAGAAGGGAAACATAGCCCAGAGAAAGGTAAACGCAATTACCTCGGTAGGTGTGGTAGATAGCAAGTGAGCCCTGGCCTGAGGCGCTTGAGGGTTTGAAACAAAATTAAGTTTCCAAGTTTTGCTCATATCTCAGCATTTTTATGGTTGTTTTATTTAATTAGAAAGAATTAAGAAAGAACAACCAAGGATTATATAGTAGTTTTAGATGACTTGCAAACTTGCGAACCTAAAATGTAAGGTCATGTTGAATTGCAGATCTTTTAACGTGATCTGTTTCTGGCTCTTCGTTCACTACAAAAGTCCTTAGATTTGAGTGTCATGTCAAATATCACGTGAAGACCACAAAATCATTAATGCTGGATGAGGAAATCTTAGAAGAAGTCCTGGGATTTCTGCACTGTAGCCTTCTCAGATCGTCACTAGATTGATAGCAACTCTTCCCAGATAAGCCTGCCACCATTTTTTGAACTCGGAAACAGGACAGGTTTGGATGCGCCGAAATGGGCTCCAACCAGCGACCACGCGAATGCTATTGCACGACATTGTCGAACACTACGTTTTGTGTGCTCACTTGGTCTACAACTCTTCACACTTGGACACTTGGACGGTCCGTTTTCACGAGTTGTGCCGACTCCAACACATATGCCATTCGTTCCTTTCTCTCGCAATCGTAGTCCATGGTGGTGGTCTTGTTCGAGCGTGGTATCGCTTGCGAGTCTCACACCGTGATCTGTAAAACAGCTGCAGCTGCGGGTACAGCTGATTAACTTTGTTTACGAACACGTCGGCCCAACGTGTAGGTGGTCGCCCAAGGGAACGTCTGCATTATCTTGGAGTCCACTCTACAGTTCTTTTCGTCTATCTGTCGTCTGTTCTTCTCATGATGTGACTGGCCCATCTATGTTTCACTCTCGATGTGTATTCTCCTGGATCTCGAAGATGTGACAGATTTCGAAGGTCAGAACTGGTGGTGGTCTTGTTCGAGCGTGGTATCGCTTGCGAGTCTCACACCGTGATCTGTAAAACAGCTGCAGCTGCGGGTACAGCTGATTAACTTTGTTTACGAACACGTCGGCCCAACGTGTAGGTGGTCGCCCAAGGGAACGTCTGCATTATCTTGGAGTCCACTCTACAGTTCTTTTCGTCTATCTGTCGTCTGTTCTTCTCATGATGTGACTGGCCCATCTATGTTTCACTCTCGATGTGTATTCTCCTGGATCTCGAAGATGTGACAGATTTCGAAGGTCAGAACTTCGCATTCCGGTTAGATATTGAGAGTGCCGGTTATGTCTTAGAAGATATCGCTCAAGCGCTTTGTGGATAGTGCGAAGAATTCTTGACGTTGTTGAGGTATCAACCCACGTCTCTGCATAATAAGAGTGCTGGGAAGACTGTAGAATCAAAGAGATGTGCGCGGGCTTTCGGATTCTTCAGTTGGCTGGTGGCTTTTTTGAGAGGCCCGAATGCGGCTCAAGCTGCTCTCCTTCTTCTATCTAGTTCTTCCTTCATGCTATTTTCCATGTTCATTGATCGCCCAAGGTATACGTATGAGGTGGTCTCTGCAATGAGAGAACCATCCAATTCAATTTTTTCGTCTTCACACCATGGGTTTTTTACGAACTGAGTCTTCTTTCGATTTATGCGAAGTCCGATCTTTATCCACGCTTCGTTGGGCTCGTTGACCATCATCTCTGCTTCGCTAGTACTTTTTGAGAAAGTGACAATGTCGTCTGCAAAATGAAGGTTTTGATAGGAATTTTCCATCAATACGTATGCCTTTCTCATCACAATCGAGTGATTTCATTATCCACTGTAGTGCTGCACTGAACAGCTTTGGCGATATTGTGTCGCCCTGTCGAACGCCTTTTCCTATGGGTATGGTAAGAGGTCGATGGAAAAGCTGTATTCTCGTAGTGCAGTTCCGATAACAGTCGGACAGAGTTCTTACGCAGGATGGGTCCACTCCTTGGTCGACGAACGCTGATAGGATTGCTTTCCTTTCGACACTGTCAAATGCTTTTTCATAGTCGACAAATGTTAGGACTAGAGGCAAGTGGTATTTCCGACAGACTTCGATGACCCTGTACACGGTTTGGATGTGGTCCATGCAGCAAAATCCTTTTCGAAATCTTGTTTGCCGGACTGGTTGCGCCTCATCTAATGTCCTTGATATGCGCGAGAGGATAATCTTCGTGAAAAGCTTGTAGAGTACATGTAACAAGCATATAGGACGATAGTTACGAAGATTCTTTCGGTGTCCTTTCTTAGGCTGGATGACCGTGCGCGACCTGCTCCACTGGTTTGGGATTTTTTCTTTTTGAAGGTAGGATGTTATACGATTTGCGAGAAGTACATGTAAATTGTGGCCTCCAGCTCTAAAGAAATCTCCTGCCTGGAGTCCTGACTTAACCCTGTAAGGGCGTATCCAGGTCTTCACCACGATGTGGATCAGACAGAGGTATGTTTTCGTTGTCGAATCCTTCGCTCGGTCTTCCTACTAGTTGATTCGGAGAGGTGCTGAAACCGAATTCAGAAAAGAAAGTAGGAATGCAAGAGTAACCGACCGCTCAAGGACGATGTAAAAGCCGAATAGACAACTGTTCATACCTGAAGATATTAAAAAAAGGTGTTGATGAATCTGGTAAGGAAAAATTTGCAAATAACAAAGCAGAATTGGAAGAGAAAAAGTGCGTAGAAATGGATTTGTATACAATTCAATTCTAAAATTTGTAAGAAAACATCGACAGAAATTGATGCTCATTTTATAACTGAAATAATGCAGCCAATTTTGCCTAGCGCATGCCCAGACCAAATATTCCTTGGCACCAGCTAACATTACAAGCCCATTTCACTTTTCAGAGTCATCGGAGCAATACAGAACTCGGCAGAATTCGCGAGTGCGTTCTCATGTGCGCTAAACTCCCCGATGAATCCGCAAAGGAAGTGTGTACTCTGGTGATGACTACAATTTCCCAATCTGTGCATATTTCGCTCAAGATTGATTCTTCGTTGAGCGAGACGTTAAGCTAATCAAGAGCGATCACGTGTATGTGGCTGAACCGAAATTCTTTTAATCGTTTTCTGTTAGAAGTCTCGACAGTGGCCTATCTGTCTTTTTAACTATGGTCTCTATATTGTAATGTAAAATGTTTTGTGACATTCACACGATACCATGGTTTTACCCTATCTCAATCTCTAATCATCCCTTCCAATCTCATCTCCCATCCACGATTTTCCCCCTCTGAACCCCTTTTTCCACAGAAGTGCATGGTTTGTCGACGGACAGATCATCAATGCCTTCCGTTTTCTGCTGAAAGAACTTTTTAACGTTGTAAATTTGTGCATAAATAAAGTTCAGTGAGAGGAATATGCCGATTCAATGCTTGTCCTCTTTCCAGTGCAGAGCGTTACATTGAGACTCCACTGAATTTTCGTTGATTCTTTTAGCACCTTCTAGCATTTTTCAGCACTTTTTAAAACACTCCTTCATAAAAGAAAGTTGGTCGAAGCATGGATATAATTACAGAGAAAAAAATAACGTTGAGATTAATGTTATAATTTACGTAATGTAACTACCACGAATGTCGAGTTAGAGAAATATTAACTAAGAGAGTCTGCTCAAATTCGGAGAATGTTGTGTTGCTGTTTTCCTGATCAGCACACACACTACTTTTATTGTACTGCTTATCAATATGTTCCTATCTTCTACGTTTAATAACTTCGACGCCTTCGGATTCCTAAAAGCCGATGTTCCAAGTTGATGTTCCACACTTGTTCGCCTTCTCGATGTGGTGTCTTCGTCTTTGTATCGAGTCGGATCTTCGTCAATAAAGCACCGCACAAATGAGGCAACCTTGCCCGGAGAAGCTCATTTATACAATGCTGTTACTGACTGTTTGTCGACTGACAACGATTTCTTCCTACATAGGCAATTCATCCTGTAGCAGTTGGTGATATAACAGCTAGCACATAGAGAAATAATTCTATTATACGACATGTCTTCACGTATATTATGCGGATTCCAGCACTACTCAGATTCGATCCGCTTCCTCGAATCCATCAGCCACGAAAGGTTGGGTTGTTGCTTTTAGACATTCCTTTCATCAGAAATGTCGTTGGATGCTGTTCCAGTCCATTCTTCTTATAGGCATGGGATAGCTGGACTGGAGCGCTCCAAATTGGACTGCAGAGAGTGATGCTTTTCCAGACAAGCCAACTACCAATAATCTAGAGAAATAATACTGTTAGTAAGCCAACTGACTTCTATTTAATCTCGGCGTTAATAACCAATACATCTCCTTTAATTTCAATATATCCTTTGCAGGTGTATAATCGCTTTGAAAGGCCGCCTGCGATTGAAGAACTCACAGATCATCATTTTAAAATGAGAAATTCTTCCACACTGTCTTCTCATACAAAGTCGGTTGTAGAAAGTGTTTGAAACCCGCATATCCTTCGCTTTTTCTCAAAACATCGGCAGACGACTACTTAATGCTAACTTTTAACAGCATGACACAACGAGGACGAAAAACGAGCTGTTTTTGTTGTGTAACAGTAACAGGCACCATAAGGTCTCTTTGATCCCCATTTAATTAGTTTCACCTAGTTAGTTAATTAGTTTTTCTACTATCTTTAGAGTGGTTTTTTAAGGGTCGGCTTCTACTAACGGCTTTAGACTATCAACAAGAAATGCATTCATTATTTTCTTCGTCACCAAGATTCGTACCCCTGAGAGGAAGCTTTCGTGCCACACGTAGCATATGCACTGTTGCCTTCGCGGAAGCAATGCTTAAGTTGCGTTTCGGGACACTTCTGTATCAGCCCGCCCACATCTGAACTCATAGAACAAAACCCTAAAGGTTTTTTCATTGAAAACTTAAATATTCTGTGATTATTGAGAAGTAGGTTTTAAAAAAATCAAAAGATGTAAAACATGAAAGATCTCTGTGCGACAAAAAAAAACTTCAATACTGTTTAAATCAACAACATCAATCGCTGGCAACCATTTTTTGTTTCGTTGTATTTTACACGGCCTCTACTCAAATCTTGTATCAGTAACCCCGGCTTCTTGCAATCGACTCGTTTTTTCGCTTCCACCATCAACGAAGGCCCTCGAACATGTTGCGGTTACTTTGACGGCTATATGAGGGCCCTCTTTTCGCCATGAATGTCGCTGAGTTCTTTTCGAGTCCATTCTCCTGGGAGTCCAGAGAAAGCAAGGTTAGAGTGCTCCAATTTTGGCTGCAGAAAATGGATTATTCTCAGATAAGTTTTATTCCAATCTCACGAGCCCGGATTGATTATAAGCATGAGGAACCCTCCTGGAAGAAGTCAAGCCGGCATTCATTACAACGTGCATTTGTAAAATTCGTAATGACAAATACTGTAAAACCTGTTCAGGCACCAGTCTAGCAGAGTGCTTATTTCGAACACCTCTCTTTCCTTTCCTCCTTGTGGTCGTGTTGATTGCTAGTTGAACTAATCGAATATTCCTAAAATCCTGGAATGCATTGCCAGAAAATTTCCAAGCAATCGCCAATTCAAGTGCTTAGCAAAATGTTTACGGTCTATTAGGATTTTTGCAGAAAAACGCCTATTCACGCGGTCTTGTAGACTCAAAACAGTATAGTAAAGTAGTAATTAATGTAAAACTGGTGCATGACATAATATGATAGGATAAAAAGACTAAAGATAAAACCTTCAGCGTTAATCATTGTCTGAGGGATGCGCCATGTATTCAACTTCATTAAACATCGTTTGGAGATCACTGAAAGCATTCAGGTCTACGCAATGGCAGTGGCTTTCCAGTCTATTAACTCAGTGTTCATCAGCATTCTTATCCTCCCTGAAACGTTTTGTAGCAAATTGTCGACCGAGGAGGGCTGGATGGTTTGACCAATGTTCTTGGATTGCTAGTACAAGTTTGACGGTTGTGGTTGATGAGAGCAATTCTATGAGGGTGTTTACTAATTGACTGCTGCCATAAACGAAGCTAATTTGCCAAAGGTTGAAAACTCATGTTCATTACTGCTCTTGTTATTTTCTCATGTGATCGTCTTAGAAATTTTTACTAACGCGACCGCATTATTTTGTGTAGTTTCATCCGAAAGCTCTAACAAATACGGTGGAGAAGTTGTCGTTACATCTTCTCGGTTCACTATTGGAGATTCTTTATTAAAACTGTGAAGAAATATTTTCCTATCACGCTCTCACGATCCAGACTACTGTTATGCTCCTGGATTCCTACAAAAAGCAGTGATAAACTAATTAGAAAAGAATTCTGCCCAGCAAATTGGACGATAACCATGAATCTCCAGGTGTGGGTTACAGCTTGCATTCGTAACCAAAGGACACCGATAGCGTACAACAATAAAAATCGTCATAAATTAGCATATTTTCAGGAGTCAAAGCACTCATGTGAAGGAAAATTTTCTTACCATGCCGCTGATTCTCTCTTAGATCCCTTTTTATCCTGCTGCTCACCAAAATACACAACTAAAAAAATTAAGAATAATGCAGGGTGCAGTTTCCAAGTTCGACTTTCTATTAACCTCGGCATTGGAATATGAATACGTTGTTTTTCTGTTCAGCAATCGCGAGGTTGTTATACAGCATACACTTACTTCCATAGAAAAACACATGATACAATACAACAGTAGCTGACGTTTCGGCAGTCTCGCCTTCTTCAGAGCCAAGAGTCATCAACCAGATGCGGCTATAAACAGCTGTTCTAACCTTCCTCATTGGAAGTCATGTAAAAAAAAG